>VXBC01003734.1:1052093-1266231 GCA_013399945.1 Ploceus nigricollis
GGGGGACATCCCAAGGCTGGGCATCTCCGCTTCGCAGCGACCGCGGGGGGAAGCGGTGGCAGCAGAGGCTGGATCCTCCTGAAGCCCGGGCTTCCCATCTGATGCTGCCAGGCGCTGCCCGTTCCCGGGCTGCCAACATGGCCCCAGCGGCGGGCGCGAGTCCGGCGCCCCTTCCCCGCGGCGAGCGGCCGTGCCCAGCTGCTGCTCCCGTGGGACTCGGGTGCCTGCCCGCCCGTGGGACCGGTGGTGTGAAGCTCCCCCCCGGAAAGAGCCTGCCCCTTAGCTAGGGCGGAGGCTTGAGTGGGGATGAAATCCTTCAGGCTGGGATCGGGTAGCGGGTGCCCGTGGCTTCTTTTGGGGTCAGCTGTCAGCCAGGCTGCCTGGGCATGCTGAGCCCTTCCTCCATGGGACAGCACCTTCACACTTTGTGACTCAACACAAGGATTTGCTCATGGCACTTACTTTTCCCCATTTATATCCTGTAATCTTTGAGCCAGAGGTACCCCTAGAGTGGACATCCTTGCAGGGACAGTCTTTTCCTCAGTCACTCTCTCCTCTGCTTCCTTGGACTTCTGCATCTGCTGTTTTTCACTCCTTATCCTCTCTCTTTCTCCTCCCACACCCATTTTCTGCACACATCTCAGCAGCACCTCATTTCCCCTGGGCTAGTCCCTAATCTACCTGCACTCCCCAAACTTGCTGCCTAGTCTCCTGTTTGAGCCATGGAGTGTGCTAGATATGTACACCCCAGTGACACTGTGAGTGTCACCCTGACAACAGAAGGAATTCCACTGCAGTGTCACGCTTAAATGGTCTTTGTGTGTGGGTTTTAATTTTAGGGCTTTTTTTTCTGCTAACCATGCTCTTCAGTCTTTATTACCTATAGTACCATGTATTAGGCCTCAGTGAACTTTCTTCCAAAACCAGTTTGCTAGCAGAGACAGCCTGTCCAGTTTGACTTATGGGAATGATGCTTGGGAAGCTATGGTCATCCTACCTTCTAGGAACTGTAGAGCTGTGGCATCTCCACCATTGACCATGGCCCTGAAGACATATAATAAATGTCATAAAAACTGGCATTTAGATAAAGGTGGATGATCTGATTACTTCATGCCCCTCATTGAACCAACGGGGTCAGAATTCAGCTCCTGAAAACTGTGAAGAGCTCTTCTGCCAGCATTTTCCTAACTGACCCAGGGGGCTGTGGAGCATGGGGCTGGCAGTATGGTGCTATGTGTCAGGTGACAAATGCAAAAGATGTGAGGACACAGAGCAAAGTGACCAGGCTTAACAAATTTCGCTGCTTATATGGAATAGCTCTTTTAAAACAGAATATATTCATTTTCACAAAACAAACAAACAAACAAACAAAAAACCCCCAAAAAACCCCCCAACGCAAAAAAACCCACCCAAACCACAACAAAAACCAAAAAAACAAACAACCCCCCCAGAAAAATTCCAGTCCTTTCCTGTTGTCACAGGAAACCTTCAGTGAAGTCAAGTGAAACAACTGATATTAATAATGAAAGCCCTCTGTTTCTATAGTAAGGGACAAGGAAAATGTAAATATTGCTACAAAATCACACAAGTACATTTGCTATATTATGTTAATAATCTTGGTGGGGGGTTATCTGTAGATTAACCTTTTCTGTAGCACACAATCCTTGGTATCCCTGTTCAAAGTAATAATATGATAACCAGCAGCAGCGGTTATTTACTTTGAAGCCTACCCAAAAAATGCTTTTGCTGAAAGCACCTACTAATGTCAGCGCTTGAGCAGCTGTTACAGTGGCAACTCCCATTTTATGACTCATCTCCTAGGTCAGGGCTAGGATCAGCAATGGGCTGTTCTCCTCTGTTAGCCATGCCATTCCCAGAGCACTGAAGAGAGAGGGAGCCAAGAAGCCGACTTCTATGCCCAGAAATGTTTTTGCAGCTTGCCCTTCTTCCATGCTTGGCCTCTCAGCTCTGCACGGACCCAGAAAAAAGAGAAGAGAGTATAGGACATTATTTTTTTTCCACCAAATGGAAGAACTGCCTCCTTTAATAAATCTCATTCCACCTTGGGAATTTTGACAAAATACCACTGATCTGCTTCTATTTCTTTCTTGTAAAGTATGTGCACTTTATTGGGTGAGCTTTCCGTCTTATCAGTGCTTCCTCTTCCTGTTTCCTTAGTTTTGTTTTGTTTTGATTTTTATTTTCTTGGCTAAGTTGTGCCAAGGACTTGCAGAGGAAAACTGACCCAGATTATTCATTTTCCCTGTGCCCCAAGCTTTTTTAATCGATGGCACTAGTTCAGTGCAACAACTGAATAGGATTAGTCACTTTTCCCTCTGGATTGAGTTTGGAGGAGGCTGAAAAGATAGATGACTGGAATCGAGTTGCCTTTGGGGCTTTGAGCTTAATTCACATCAGAAGGTAGCCAGTTCAAATCACTCTGAGTCTTCTGCTAAGGGAAGGTGACTCAGATTAGTCCTTTTGTACCATCTCAGTTCCCAATACCTTTTCAGCATTATTTCTGCTTGATCTGTTTGTGTCTGAGCCAAAGCACTCTATATTTCCAGCAATTCCAGCGAGTTCTGCGTCAGACCTTTTGTGGGGAGCAGAAAGAAATTATAATTTCTTTGGCTCTCCTAATGTCAGCTTGGTGGTAATGTCACACTTGCAAGTGACAGTGGCAAAGTGAGGAGCATGCTGATACTTCACACAGTCCTGTGATGACACACTTTGTCCTTTCTGTGTGACCCTGTGATACAAAGTGAGGTGGCAAGGAAAAGTTACAATGAGCTCAGGACTTACAACTATTTGAATAAAGCTAGACAGAAACTCTTCCAAAAGAGGAAGGAACTTCATTGAAATGAGACAAAACGTAACAGAGAAAATACAAGTGGCTTATGTACGTGACATAAGATGGTGAATTTACCCATTGGTCTCCTGTTCACAACTATCTTGCCATAATTTAATAAAGCTGTCCAACTTTCCTTGCTGTAATTTTCTCACACAATACAGCTCTTAGTCCTTAGAATTATATTTTTTTCAGCTCCTTACGGAAGAATGAAAGGGTCCATAAGCAGAAAAAGATTTGTTTTCTCTCCTTTTATTCCAGTAAAAAAGAGGACTTAGTTGTGACGGAAAAGTTTAGGTCTCATTGTCAGATTCTTGCTATTTACTACTTGGTTTTGGTTCTGTTTGAAGTTAGTTCTGGGACCTGAAGGCCTGTCTGGGAGACTCTCAGTGTGAACAGAAATACCTGAGATCTGTTACATGTTTTTGCTGTGTTAAAGTCCTGGCTGAATCCCTATAGATGTAGAGACTGGCTGGCAATTAATTCCAAAAGCTTAAGCAGAGAAGTATAGCTGCCTATAACTATACATACCTTCTGCCTTTGCTGTGCTCCTTTTGAGCATCTCCTGGTATATGGTCTCGTTCGTTTTGGTAATTGAAAAACTGGAGATGCTTAGATCAATTCAATTTCACAGCCTCATAAGAAGTTTCACAAGATATATTTCCAGGGGATTCTGCCTCACTTCCAGGTGATAAGATTGAGTCTTAGAATTGCTTTACCTTGAAGATACAATGATTCACTGCTTTCTCAGTTTCCCCAATCTATAGCTATTACTTAGCAATCAAGACTGAGAGATATGTGGTGCTTCCCTTGTCTGTGTTTCTGGCATTGACTCCGTATTTCTGATCTTCATTTTCCATCCTGTAAAAAAAGAGAATTATATTTATCTGGAATTAGACTAATAGTATAAATAGAGGTGCACATTCAGATTTCACTCAAAGCCACTCATTAGATTATTTTGTCACTTCCTTTTTTGTGCCTGATGGATTGATCTCCTTTTCTGCAGAATACTGCCTCTCTGTGCTTCCAGTGGTCTCTGTGCTTCCTTTGGGCTTTGCAGTAGCTGGTTCTGCTTTTCTTCATGGAATCATAAAATGGTTTATTTGGAAGGCACCTTAAAGATCATCTAGTTCCAACTCCCCTGCCATGGGCAGGGACACCTTCCACTAGACCGGGTTGCTCAAAGCCCCATCTGGGTTCCCTGGATTGCTGTATTCCAGACTTTTTGACTTTTCTGTTCTGGTAGTGCATGCTCCCCTAGTTCAGATGTTTTCCCTGTTTCTGCCTATTTTTCAGTTTACAGGAAATGTTACTTTATTGATCATCATCAACTTTCCATTTCTACATACCCCTTTTCCTTGGCAGCAGTACTCAAGATAGTGGAGGGATTATACTAGACTAAGCCGTAAATGGACTATCATCAAACAGTACTGCCACAGGAAAGATCCCAGGGTGATGGCATTCCTGTTGTCAAGTGCTCTGGAAGTGATGAAAGATGTGGGCCAACATGACCCAGACAAATGGACTCCTGGAAGTAATGAGGGTCAAACTGCATCAAATACACTGCTTTTGCTTCTCTTCTCTTGCTAGCATGCAGGAAAGTAAAACTTGTCATTTAAACTTGTGTTTGCTTTTTATTTGTCACCACTAAGTGGCCAATGGCAATGTCCACTGCTGGAGCAAATCCATAGCTTACGTATTGTTAGGTTATGACATGCCTATGCTGGGATAACAGCAGGTGTAGCCCAGTAAAAGCCAGTCTAAAAGACTTGTTTGCCAGCACAGAGTGCACCTTCTCACACTGCATTTTGTCTGTACAACTGTATTGCCTGCACAGCTATCCAAGAGATCTTTTTCTGGTGTAAGTTTAACCTTGGAGTGCTTCTGTCTTGAAACAAAATAGTCAGAGAGGAGAACTACTGTAGATGGCTTATTCATAGTGTAGGCTCACAGTTTATGCCTCTGCCTTTGATTTTATCACTTTGATAAAATCAGATGAAAAATGACGGTATTTATCATATGGTCACCAGAATGTTAGATTGACCATGGAATACAAACCCTGGAAAATCACTCATTGTGGAGATGCAGATCTGCAATAAGACATATAAAATGTCTGTCAGTTGTACTGAATAGGCTATTTAAGGACTCAGTAACAAGTGGACAAAGTGATTTTCCTAGTATTTGAGATAAAAGGGTTTCTTGCTTTATAAATAATATTTTTATTTTAAGTAAAAAAGGACTGACAGTCCTTTCTTCCCACACCTTCAAATGTTTCTCAGTGTCACAGTTAAGGGTCTCTCTGGCTCAGATGGGTTAGTACAAGAAATTCTGCTTTGCTTGCTCATGTGCTGAATTGGTAATATTCTGGTTTATTCTTTCTATTAAAAATGAGAGATTTCCCATCTGCTACAATTCTGTGGATTTCTAAATCCATGTGGAGAAAAAAATTTACATGTCCTAACTTCTTAGAAAATGTATTTAGTGAGGATTTCAATTGAGTCTTTCAACCTCTGCTCCTCATCTAACAAAGGTTCTTCTCAACAGAGAAGGATCAGGAGAGGTGTTCAGGGCTCAGTAATTTCACTCTGTGGCTTGACTACAGTTCAAGACTTCAATGGCCTTCAGCTGCAATTTTTCTCCCTAGGCCTTCTTATTATCAGAGCCTTCAAAAGGAAGCAATAGAATCACTCAGACTTTTACAGATCCCTGATGCTGCATTCTTGAGAAACCAGTGTATTGCAATTCTTCTCTTCTCTTTTTGTCTGACCAGTACATGAAAGCAAATAATAGAACATGCATCTGATAGTTAACCAGTGCTTATATTTAACACTTGAATCATATAGTTTTTAATCTTTATTGAGTGATTAAGTATTCTTCATTTCCCATGTAAATAATTGAAACAAAAAGTGTAAGTTGTTAAAAACTCCAGCTTTAGAGAGCCCTTCATTTCAAAATTTCTTAAAAGTTATTGTCTATTTTTTTTCTTCCTGATGTAGACCACGGTAACTCATAGATGATGCCAAAGGTTGTAGAAGTGTTCGCAGCATGGGCTAAAACTTCACACATAACACTTTTTCATTATCCCTTCTCTCATTCATGTTCATGAAAGTTCCACGTAGCATATTCAGCAATTGCTGACATAGAAGTATAAGCTTAGGAAACCTAAACGTTTCTGAGTACCTGTAAAATACCTTTTTTGTTGTTGTCAAATAACCTTGTGCTGTTTTGTTCTGTTCCCATACCACCATAAAGGATGTATTTGAAATGTGGCTTCTTGAAATGTGGCTAAAGAATATCATGTCTATGATGTCATGTCATCATTTATGGCCTGAAGGGCAGCTAGATACTTCAGACTGTATCCACGGACACATTTCTCCCTTCACATCAATGCAACCGTGCAGATACAGTTAAACAAGCATAACTCTAATGGTGAGCTCCTGTCCCACCATAAAAATGCTGTCTCTGGTTCAACTAATAGCCTTTCCAGAGCAATATAAGTCTAAATTGGAAAAAGGTTCACTTCTAGAGTGTTCACACAAGGTACTGTATCATTATATAGCATTATATAATATAACAACCTCTTTGGTTGCACAGACATGCTTTGGAAAACTTTATCCATGGTGTAATGAAGTTTCTTTGCCAATCTCTTCATTCAACATTTCTGTTGAATTAGCACTGGAGCAGGATGAGCTTCCTTTAATGCTGTGCTTGCAACTCTTTCTCAAAGAATTTATTGTAACTGTTCTACCCCTCTGACTTTTCTTTCCCTCTCCCAATAGCCTGAAGCACTGTCTTTCTCCATATTTGTATGACCATGATTCTCTGATTGTTTCTCACCTTTTCAATTTCTTCCTCCTTTTCTCTTTACTTAACTCTCTGTATAAAGTTCCCTGAATTTTGGCCAGTATGTCCAGTCAGCCAGATTTTTTTCTCCTATCATCTCTAAGCATACAAAATGGCCAATTAGTTCCTTTCCCCCATTCCTTCCCTAGTAAATGCCACTACACGAGGTCCTTCTCCAAATTTCCTGTTTCTCCCAGGCTGCTGCCTTGAAGGGCCTAGCAGCTGTCAATGGAAGCAGCTTTCTCTGGGTTGATCAGTAACACAGCAAATGCTCTACAGCCTCTCAGGTCCACAGAGGCCTGCAGCTTGAGAACCACCACCTCTTGCATCAGTTGATGTGATACAAATAGGAGCCCTCTGGACGTGAACTTTGCATTCCTACACCATAATTGGGCTTTAGGCATTACCACAATATGAACAGGCCATAATAACATAATTGCAGAATTTTAAGTCCTGTTTCAAGGGATTTAACTCCTTTATTTTTTTTTAACCATACCCCAAGTCAAAAGATATTTTCATAGAAATAAATCTATTGGGGTAAGATGTCTCCCAGCCCAGAGACGTGTCTGGTAAGACTCCAGTGATGTGTAAGCTTAGAACAAAGCAGAAGAACAGGCCTCCTATAGAGAATACAATGTTTAAGGTGTCAGTGAAACTGCACAGCTCTGTGGCACTTTGGGTGGCAATCTTACCACGCCTTAAAAGGGTTTGTTTTCAAAACTGAGGTTGAAAAAAAATATAAAAGACACTGAACAACAGATGTCAAGAGTACTTCCTCTGCTAGGTATAGTCAGAAGGAGAGTTGCTCTTTGAAGGTCTGCACATAAATTGTCGTGTCCTCAAAAATGAAATTTGCATTTCATATCTCAGAATTTATGTATTGAAACTACAGGCAGTCTTTACAGCGTAGGCTGATATGAAAAGCATATTAATATGATTTTTTAAAAACAGCTAATAATGAAATGGCATATTACCATTTTTTCTAGGAATTTTTTGGCAAAGAACTTGGAGATTTTTCAAATAGCAGAGACAGGACTAACACCTTTCCAATGCCTCTTCTAAATTCTGCCATTATTTTTGCTTTAAACATCTGCTAATCTCAGAAGATGCCTTTTTTTTTTCGTCCATGCCACAGAAAGACAACATTCACCCTACTAAATATACAGTGTCACACAGGACAAACAATGCAGTACAATCATCTGCAACCTGAGAAACTGTGGGTTTATTTAAAATGACACTATTTCACCAGTTTGGCTTTTATTTAAGTTCATCGAGCCTCATGTACTGACCGATGAAGTCAAAAAGATTCTTTTCATTAGTTTAATCTGTTTCAAATTAAGCCATTGGATAGGAGCAGATTTTTTAGAAGCAACTCGATAGTGGAAATGCTGCTGCTTTCTGTAACTTGAAGGTTTTCATTGGGGGAATCCTTTAGTTGCCTTAACAGCTGTGCTGTAGTTTTGGATGTGTTACACAGGTATTGTGGGTGTCTTTAATTTACCTGCCTCTATATCCATTAAGTTATTTTTTTTTCCCACTGCTGTGAAATATTATTTTCCTGTCTTCCAGTTTCTGTGCTTTTGGCAGCCCTTCCTCTGTGCTTATCAAAAAAGCAAGAGAGGGGACAGTGTCACACTTGAATGATTTTTTATAAGGTTGGGATATACTGTGGTTTCACAATAAGATAGCCTGGCCAATGGAGTTTGTATATAGAGATTTTTCAGTTTCCTTACAGCTATGGGATTAGGCAGCACAGTAAAGGAACAAAAGTGCAGAGAGGAAGTCTGACTTTGCCTTGGCATAACTCTATTGAGTTCAGCAGGCTTACTCCAGATTTACACTGGAATAAAAGGAGCTCAGAGTCAAGCCCAATAGATCAGTTTACAGTGCTTTTGGAGGCATCAATTTACTCAGTCACTTTGAAAATCTTACTCCCCTACTGCCAAAGATCTGGGAAAATTCACAATTCTAATATATTTGTAGGTCTGCTCTGGGGTGTGTAGATGTGTTTGCTTAATAGAATTAGGAATCTGTTAAGCAAATTTCATACAGCAAGCCCTTCCCTCTCTTATGCTCAAGGGCAAAGTAGAAAATAAGATGCACAGGGAATTTCCCACCCCTGTAGGAAGACAAAAAACTAATGAGTGCTGCTGGCCTGTAGCAGACCTGGATGTAGCCTTCTAGCCACTGCTTGCTTACACAGCCCTCAGAAGCAAACTCACACTCAGACAGGTCTGAATGCTCCTGTTCATGGGAAAAAGGATGCCAAGAGCCTGCTGTGAGGAGCCCTGTCCTGACTGATAGGATTTCTCCCATGCTCAACAGCTTTTCTCTCCTTCATTGGATGGACAGTATTTTCATTTGTCTGTTAAATAGCTTAATATACTACATTTCTTCTGTAATTGAACAGGCTTAAGCAAACTTGGAGATGTGGGCAAAAAGGCTGTTTGTTTCCTGTATCAGTGGCAGCTACGTGAAGTAAGCTTATATATGTTACTATTTGGAGTTTTTCTGACAGATTCGGGGTTTTTTTTGATCCTCCCCAAGGTGTGAATTGCCACTTGGCAAAAAGTATCTGGACACTAGACTGTGTCATTGGTGACCTAAATGTTTATGTCAAAACCCCTGCCACTGATGACACAACATGCTGCAAGCACAAAAGTCTGTTGGCTGGGGTCCGAACTGGTTTCCTAATTCACACCTGTGCATTGGCAGACAAGCAGCCATCAATCACAGACTCTTGCATATCCTGTGTATGCTGTTATGGGCAGGGCTGGAAACATTTCTGAGTGCTGATGGGAGGTATTGGGTAAGAAAAAAACAATAGAAGAAAAGAAAGAAAGCAAAGGTAATAGATTTATAGGAAACAGGACTGTGAAGGATATCAGGAGGCTGAATTGACAATGCTTGTGTAATTCCTGACAGATGAGATTAAAAATAATCTCTTTGAAATGCATTATGGACACAGATAAAATTTGTTCGAAACAAATTATTCTCTACATCTGCTAAATCTTAAAGCACCCTCGCAGAGTGCTAGACAGGAGTCTGAGTTGCTGTACAAAAGTTGCTATATCTTGTTTTATTTAAGTGTGTATAAAGTATCTGTATAAAATATTTATCTACAGGATGGTAGAGTATAGGTGTGCATGATTTTTGTAACACTCTGACAGGAAATGGAATTTTCCTAGGCTAAGGCTTGTGTAGCATGCTTGAAATTGGGCTCATAACCAGCTTGTATATCTTTCAGGTTTATGGATGGATTTTGTGTTTAAGAAGTAGAAGTAAATAAAAGCAGATAAAAAGAATGTGACTACTATGCAGCTAAATCATCTTTAGGAAGGTATCAAGGCCAGGTCTCCTCATTAGTTTCTTTCTTCATTAGTACTGGAAGAACAAAGAACAGCATTTACTCTATATTCTAAAGATTAATTGAAGTGGGGGATGGAGCAGTGAAATTGAATTAGTAAATTATTAACCAATTTCTAAGTAATAAGAAATAATCTATTACAGAGGCTATCCCTCCATCTAGAGATTTGTCTTAAGCATTTGTCTTTGGGAGAGATGGAAGGAATAAAGGGATACAGACTAGAGACAATCCATCAAGTCAGCTATTGGAACATGAATAATGAAGACCTTTGAACTTGGCAAATCTTCCAGATCTCTCTCTCTTAACTGTGACTTACAGATTGTTTCAGGGTTGCTGCTTAATCTAATAGCCTCTTTTTAATTTTGCCTCCTCCCTCCCTGACCTCCCGTTATTAAAAATATTCCTGTTATAATCTCAGCATCTGATAGCCAAAGCAACAGTTAACGAGGCCCAAATCTGGCAGTGTGTCAGCTCAGGAACTCCCTCCAGCCTGCAAATACAACTCCACCCACTCACATTTTCAGAAGAGGAGCCTGGTGCCAAGGCAGTGCTGGCAAGGTGGCGGCTGGGGAAGTGGAGGTTCTGGCTTCTTTGATTTCTGAAGCTGCCTATGAACAACCGCCTTCTTTCTTCCTTTTTGAGTCAAGCCTCACTTTGATGGCTGGAAGGTTTCCTCATTGCCTGTTTCTACGATTAAAACTCTGGTTTACTTTTAGAAACCAAAATAAGTAACATTAGTGTCCAACTGAAACCAGCAAACTTGCCTCATGTGAAGTTCTGACTAAGAGGAAGGGTCTGGCTCTCACGACGAATAGTTCTCATCAGCTTTGTGGTTTAAAGGTGCTTTGAAGCAGCTCACGGGGGTCAGAATTTAATCTGTCCATCCCTCCTGGCTCCTGGCATATGGGATGTGCTTCCAGCATGTGTGAAAATATTGGGAAGGAGGAGGGGGAAAGGCTTATGGGGTACTCATAAGCATCTTCACCCACCCCATCTGCCCAGTGGTGCTTATGGCTGTTCTAAATCTACCTGGTCCCCTGGTTTGGGAAGGGCTAAAGGCTTTATACCAGGTGTAAAGCTCTGTTCCTCTCTGCTTGTATGGTGGTCTCCTTCTGCCCTGCTTCATAGATGCACCTCTCAGCTCACAGCTGCAGCCCACAATATTTCCTTCTTAGAGATGCAGTTGTATAAAATAAGTGATGTCCTGGCAAAGGCTAGTGTTATGCTGTGCCAGACAATGTAGGCACAGTCTCTGCCTACAAGTACAGTTGTGTTTTGTCCCAAGGTCTAACTGTGCTCCATAGTTTATGTGAATGGCTTTGATGGATTTTAGAGATGGGAGTGGGGAGGCCAGAAGTTGGATTTTTTGGAAAACATCTAGCCAGCGGTACCTGAGCTGTGCCAGATTTCCCTGGCTGGGTTGCAAACTGTGCAGACACACATTTGTGTCTGCTTAGGCTTTTGTGCAAGCCCACAAATGAAGTACTGCATTCTTTACTCCCACCTCCAGTGTTAAATGAATAGCTGCTTGACTCGTTGTACTCTATGCAGATTTTTAATGAATCACTTCAGTTCCAGGGGTGAGCCTCTCTCCCCAGCCTGCTTCCCTGTGTGTCAACACCCCTGTGTCCTCCCCACCCTAGTCCAGTGCCTGAGACCATCTTCCATTCATTTCCAGGGCCTGCCAGGAGTGGGAAATTGCAAAGGGACATAGGTGAAATTGTCCTGTGCCTGGGGTTCATTTTCACCTCAAATGGTGCTCCCCTATTAGCCTACAGCTCTCAGCTCATATTCAAGAGGGGCCTGAATTCAATTTCTCCCTTACTCCCCCTCAGCCCCCAATGATTGTTGGCTCTGGTTTGTAAACAAGAGAAAAGCTACACCCCTCAAATGTCTGGTTCACAGTTTCTTCAGAATATACCCTACCTCTGAAAAAGTGAGAGGAAGCTCTTGGACTTGCTCTATTCAGCTTCATTGTGTAGTTGGGCTCTAAACCATGTCAGACCCAAGGGTAGATCCACAGTGATTGCCTATTGTCTGGCAACACTGACTGGTGATGATTTCTCAGCACAGCTTTCGCTTGGAAAACTTAATTCCTTCTTAAAATGCTCTCACCACACTCTGTGTGAAGATGAGCTTCAGCAGCATCCAGAGCAGATGCACTTCTGGATCTGGCTCTCCCATCCCTCACGCCTCATGCAAAGTTCTGCTCTTCTTCCCGCTGTACAGAGACACACTGCATCTAGAATGCATAGATGGGGAGAGCCTGCACAACATTTTTCTGACTACAATGCATGTGGGGCCCTCTCTCAACACTAGTCTGCATTCACTCCTCCTCTGTGACTCAGGGGCAGGCTTAGAGTCTCTGAAAAATTCTGTTTTCTCCTTCTTATATCCCAAGCCCTTTGAGTTAAACCATGACAAAGGAAGATACAGAGATTGCAAAGGAACAAGGGATTTTCTTGTAATTTCAGCATTTATTTCCTTCTTAGAGATGCAGTTGTATAAAATAAGTGATGTCCTGGCAAAGGCTAGTGTTATGCTGTGCCAGACAATTTTATCACCCTAGCCCATGAAGGCTCTAGTGTACAGCATAAAGCTGCTTTGCTTTCCAACATGCCAGTTTTTTTTCAGTGCCAGACCTCACTTGGCGGCTTCAAGGAGTTTTCCTTCAAAATTAGCTCCTCTTCAGCATCCTTCTGCCCTGCCGTAGGTACCACGAGTACCGAGCCGGGGCCGCCCCGAGCAGAGCCGGGCGGGACGCCGCCGTCTCGGCGACAGAAGGGGGAGCTCGCAGCGCGCCGGCTTTAATCGGCGAATTAATTTAGCAACGCTGCAAAATCACCACTGCGGCTGAGATGTCCATAGGGCCTTTTCCACATCTCCTCCCCCACCCCCCACAAAAACAAACAGGAAAAAAAAAGGAATAATGGGGGTTTATTTTGGGGCTCAGGTTAGGATGGAGAATTAAACTAAATTCAAGAGGAGGTGAGAGGCAATGCAGCTGCCGAGAAGTGATGGAGAGGGTGGATCTTAATATATATTTATGGTGCTAGCAGTGATGGGTAAGATGCTCCCGGCAGTCAATAACACCTCTCCTCAGGTAGACTGGGACAGGTTCACAACTGGTGTAGGCTCCTAGTTCAGCTGAGCAATCAAGGGTTGTATCCACTTACACTAGCACTGAACTTAGTTGTGTTTGTGCTAGGACACCTGTGAGGAGAGAAAAACCCATGCCAGTGGAAAAGTCTTTGTTTCCAGAAGTGAGACAGAAAAGCATGAGCTACCAGTCTCAACATAAAATCACAAGACTCATCAAGCTCTCCTCTGGAGTATGAATTCAAGAAAGGGGTACTCAAGTTTGTGCTGTTACATGGAGTAATAGGGGCAGAATTTGGGCTCATGCACAAACTTCCTCACACACCTTTTGGCCTGACTCCAGGCTCAGTCCAAGTTAACATCAAGCTTATCAAAGCTAGGATGCTTTTCTGAAAAATTGCTCTCAAACTTGGATGCACCACAGTTTACTTCTTTTGCTTTTGCTATTTTTTACTCTTTTCTCTTGAGAAGTCAACTGAAGGCAGAATCTGGAAAAAAATTCCTAACCTGTCAAAGCACCTTCCTGAAGACATTTCTCCTCAAGAATGCAGAGGAAATTGCAGCTTTCAGAATCCATTTGTCCAGACAAACCTCACACCAGTTGTTATGGATCTAAGCCACAAGGAAAACCTGTGTTGGTTTCACAGCAGCAGTGAGAGCAGGTTTTCATGGTGGTAGCACCAAGCCCTCCCCGCCCTCGTGCGCAGCCTGCTGGTGCAGTACTGCAAATGAGCTCATCTCTAAAGTGGGCAGTAGTTTTCCTGGTGCAGACAGCCCTGTAGAAAGTTAATCTCCTAATATTGTAGTGATAAATTGGAGAGAGATTTCTTTTATGTCCCCCCCCCAAGTGCCTGCATAATTATTCTGTATAAAATCCATGAAAATTCCCGAAGTTGATATCCAGCACTCTCTCATGAGATAGCTTTTTAAGGTAAAATATCCCCCTCCTTATCTATAAGCTCATGACCCTCATTATTAGTGCAAGCTGAGCCTATGACTAGTAAAAAAGAGCTTACCTCTTGACCTAGAGGAGAAAGAATCTAGAGAGATCAAAATATATACTGCCAAATTAAATAATTTCCTGATGAGCTCTCACAGATAGAGGGTTGCATCTTCCCTTGCTGTGGAAAAGGAGCAGGTTCTCTGCAGGCACAGAAAGCTTTCTACAGATACAGCCCTGTGATACATTTAAACAGAATGAACCTCATTCTTAAACCCATCTAAAAATGTTAGTAGAATCATGAACACTGACCTTAAAATGAAAAATGATTTGCAACCTTTGCAGAGGTGTCTTTATCATAGTGCCATATTTTAAAGTATTTTATCCACTCAGCTACACAATCTTACCATTCATTTGCCATTGTCATTTTACCTACAAAAGAGTTCACTTAATATCCCCCAAAGCAAGAGAAATGTAACGAGTATTACAAGAGGAAAATTATTACTAGCACATTATATAGAAAGGCTGTAAAGTTCAAATAGAGGGAGTTGTATGTGCACACCACGATTCATGCAAATTACGCTTAATAGTTTAACGCTGCATTAAATTTTGCCTCCTGAATAAAAATGCTACTTTAGTTATTTTTCTAATAATCTATGTAACTTTGGGGAACTAATTAAGGCAAACCATTTCCAATGTGCCTGTTTAGCTGCCTATATCAAGTGGCCTGATTTTTAAAAGTGCTGACTACTGAAGCTATAGTAAATATTTTGCATCCCTCACTACCTGGTAATTTTTATGTGGTCAGTATAAATTTAGGAGCCCTATGTCAGCTACCTATGTGATACTTGTGGTTTAATTATTTACCTATAAGCTCCCAGTAAGAAAATTAAATCTAAGAAACCTTTTTAGTAAGCTTATTTCTCCTTTCCTTTTCCCCCTTCTGCTCTAGGAAAAGATGCCGACCTATAAGATTTTCAGTGTGAAAGTGCTTCTGTAGCTGCAGGAAAATACTTCTTGATTGCAAGAGGAGCATGTGATGCATAATTAATCCACATATGGACAAGGATATCTTCCAAGACTAGAAATGGAAAACTAATCAAGAGCACATATGACACACTGGATCCAACACACATGCTTCTCTAGGACTTGGCTGCTTCACATCTGGCTGGCTCGGAGTGCAGGCAGAGCAGCACATGACTGCCTGCCTGCTTTCATGGAGATGATTGCTGGTCTGAAGCCTGCCTTTGCCTGCAAGGCTTCAGTTTCATCAGCTCAGTGAGTGCTATGGCGTGGTTTATCTTGCCTGGATTAGGGTTTTGAATGTATTCTTTTGCTTCCAGTGAACTAACACTATGCAAAATGAATGTTTTTAATCTTAAACCTTTGACTTGGCATATATACAGGTTTTGTGTTGCTGTAACTAATACAGGTGCTAGCATGATTTTTAAAACTTTTTAATGTTTTGTAAATCCAGGGACATATCCCAGGGAAGAAAATCCCTGCTGGCATCTGACTTGAAAACTGCATACGGAGACCTTATTTTGACTACTGATACAGATACTGAATTCTCATTGACTTTGGCAGAGGATCTGCTTTAGATAGAAGTGTCATGTTTTATATCACTGTGTTGGCTACTGGAAGCAGCCAACACAGTCACAGGGAGAATCACTGAGGTCTCAAACAGGATGCTGAGGTTCCCATGGCTGACCACCTCTGGAAAGGTTTAGATTTGGTTTCCCAGGAACTTATAGCTTTCCTTAAAATGTAGATGAACAGGAAGACAAAGTAATTCTTCATTCCTGGATGCCATATGTTATATAAGGATTTACAGAGCAGTTTGTAGCAAGTGCTTTGGCTGTGCTGTTTACTGCTTCAATGAGAGACCAAGTAAGATTTTTATATTCCTCTCCCATAATATTTAATGAGCAATATTTATGCTTATGTCAGAGATATGCTTTGAGCTGTGATTATTGTCTGCAATTTTGCACTCTAATACGATGTCCAACTTCAATACTCACTGTTATGAGGCACCATTATGAGTCAGTGGTCCTTGTCGTCTGATCTTACAAGACGTAGAGAGTGGTTATGGTTTAGGAGGCTGAAAAGGTCTGGGAATGTGAGTAGTGAATTATGAAACTGTTGAATTTTTGTATCCTGAATCTGAAGAGCAGCCAACCAAAGCAACATACCTACAATAAATACATACACACACATAAAAATGCACACATGCACACACACAGAAACAGTACAGGTATGGAGACAAAAATTCAACTCCGTATGTGTATCCTGAACCAAATATACTAAAACAAATCTCAACCACATTGTCTCAAAAGCATCCCATAAATAGAAAGGTGCTCAGACATGTTTGACCCTGCTAGCAGGGTACCATGCTTCCGCTGCTCTGTAATACCACACTTGAAGTATCTGACTCATCAGTCATGCTGCCTCCCTTGTACAATGGGCCAAGGGGATGGGCACAATCTCCCATCTCATGGGAGGCTGTTTGCCTTGTATTGAAGGCAAGAGTCTGAGCTCTGTTTCTGAGGGAAAGAGATGAAATCTGGCTAATTCAAAGAAAACATAAGGGACAAGACCTTGGTGTGGCCAAAACACTGTAAATGTATCAAAGTGGAAATTTGCATCACCTCAAGACAAGGACTGATGTACTTTGAAAACCGAGAGCCTTAATGAAACAGGGCATCGTTTCTCTTTAGATATCTGTTATCTATTATCTCTTACAGGTCAGATTCAATCAGCATTTCAAAACGCAATTGATAGGCAACAATTGAAAAAGTAATTCAGGCTTCCCTCAAATATTCATCTTACTTGAACTGTGTTCAAGGTACAAAACTTTCATTGATATCTTTGCACAGAGGCTTTTAATCCTTCTCATGGAAAGATGGAAGGAAACGAAAGCAGAGAGTGAGCAACACTCTTGCACAGGTTCGTGAGAGGGGGAGGGAGGGGATTTAATGTCAAGGAAATTGTCAAATCCGGAAAAAACTATCAAAAAGGGCTTTCACAGTAGCTCTCTTGGGGAGAACAGTTTTTCAAGCAAGTTCTCTTGGGGCTGAATCACACAATTCATTAGAGACAATTGGTGGGTAAAATAGTAGCAATGATCTTTGAAAAAGAAAGGTCCAATTTCCACTTCCCATTTTGTCATAAGCTGTCAGGAAGTGTTACACAGTGCTATTGAACAGCTGTTGCTGTTCTTCTTAAAGATGGGTGATGTAATGCTGGTAGAGAGCCTTGCTTTCAGGAGATCTGTGAAATGGGATGGAAATACCTCTGACCCCTCCTCCATGCTGTGAAATCTTAATTGCCCTGGTTTTTTTTCTGAATTCAAGAAATTCCATTTTGTTCCCTGGGGCATTCCTGGGTTGGATTTTAATATATTTCTTGCAGGGCTCTGTCACCAGCAACTGTCACTTTGAATGGTTCCAGGTCTGGGTGAGGAGGCAGTGGAGAAACAGGAAAGAGGATGGTGGGAGAGAAGATGGTGGTCATTCAACTAACCAAAGCAGGTTTTTTAATAGCTAGTCCTAGATACTACTTCAGCATGCTTTTGTTTGACTTCTGTCAGGCAACAGTTCTGTAGTGACATCTACACTCTGTTAGGAGATTTGGAAAAGAATTAAGACTGCACTTTGAACATGGTCTCACTAGCTCTTGTTGACATCTTCCTGATTGAGGCCAGCATAGATGAGAATAGAACCAGTCCTTAGGGCTTATAAAAAGCTCCCACATAACTAAAGGAATATTTTTCATGTAATTAAAGCTGGCAGAGTGTTGGTGCTACCTCAGAGAGAACTGAATCAGTACCTAGTCACTTTGGTCCATGTTCCTGCTGTTCTTCAGGCAGCCAAATGACAGTGAGATGGAGGAGCTGTGATGGATGTGCTGTAAAAAGCACTAGAGTGCAAGAAGATGGGGGAAGAGGCAAGCAATTCTCTGCTTCAAAGCACCACCCAGCAAAGACTTCTAACTCAGTGGTGCAGCTGAGGCTGTCAGCCCACATCTGATGGAGATGATTTGGATGGCTCCACTGAGCTGTTCAGTGTTCACTCCACTACATGAGCCCAGCTGATGCTGTGAGGCTTGGATACCTGTGTCACCGTCAGTGCTATCAACCCACTGCCCAAGGGTCCCAGCCGGCAGAATGGTCCTCCCGCTCGGGTTATGCCACTTGCAGCAGCTATGGAATGTCTTTTGCTGCCAGGCATCACTAGGCACATGAGGGGCGAGTCTCCCACTGGAGACAGATCTTGGTGGAAACTGCAGTGGACAGCCTTGTTCTTTAACAAACTCAGCATCCTCTGGGTTCATGTACAAAGAAGACATTTTTATGCCTGCATGCAGATAGTAGGTGTTACTTTGCAGGAGTTTATATTTCAAGGTCTCACAGTCATTGGTTTATATGAACTGCCAATTCAGATGCTCCTTTCATCATGCAGCTGCAAAGGAGCTACTATTGGGACACCTTTACTGCTGATCCAGTCCAGCAGCACACTGTGCGAGCTGAGACTCTTAAGAGGAAAGAGCTCACTCCCACTGCCACTGAAGACAACACCGATTTTGACAGTGTAAGGGATCAAATGCCAGTAGGAAGAGCCAAGAATTTTCAGGCTTCTCAGAGGAATATTATAAACAAAGCAGAGTAAAAGCAAAGGTGTATAAAATGCCTTGACATTGCCTTTAAAGAAAGTTGCCATGTGTTATTTTAGCCAAGTCTTTATCTTTTTCTACTTAATGTTGTGTGTTAAAGTTCTCAAAGCTGCTGGCAATACTCAGTGGAATAATTTTAGAGCAACCTTAATAGAATGAGCAGAATAAAGGATTGTTCAAATATATTGTAGGAAGATAGCTTTTTAATAGAACAAGTTATTCAAAACACTGATGGCTAGGGCTTGTGAATGGAAAAAATCTCCCCTGTGTTTAATTACCCCAGCCTGTCTTTATTTCCTTTGTATAATTCTAAACACTGTTCGCTTGTGCTGGATACAGTCCAGTTGGAAAGTTGGTATTTGTTCAACGATGTGTCCTATTTACAGGCTGGAGATCCACACTGGCTGACTACAGCCAACCATCCTATCTGACCTCCCACATAATGTAGGTTATGCCATTCCACCCCACAAAGCCTGCAGTGGAAGGAATTACTCTTTGCCGCTATTCTGGATTCAGGAAAGAATTTCTATTTAGAGCAGTACTTAAACACACACTTAACTTTAATGATATGCTTAATTCCCATTTAAATATGCAGTGAAGCACAACTTTTGAATTTGCACCTTTGTGAGCAAACATTATGGGGTCCAGTAACTTGGTCATACTGAAAAGTGTACTTCATGACTCCCAGAGCAAAGTTAAATCTGAAGAGTTTATTCAGAGAAGTCAGACGGCTCGCTGATGTGACCTCCAGAGAGGTCAATTTTGTTCGGGATTTTCAGGTCTGTGGAGCTGCAGTGGTGTTGCCATTTGCAGTATGAAGCTGCTCAGGAACTATAAGTGATATCCCTTTTCATTTCACCTAGTAGATAGGATATATGAATCAATAATATTTCATTAATTCAGTAACAACCTCTGTTAAACCTCTCAAAAGACAAGAAAGAAGAGAAGCTGATTTTGTCTTAATTTCCAAGGTTTTTTTCACTTGCTTGGGGAATGGAGAAAATCTCTGCTGCACCATAATACCCTACCTAATTGAGCTCTTAGATTAATGTTTAAACTTCATTTGCAAGTCTATTACCAAATCTAATCAGTTACAAAGGTACCATTAAGGAAAGGATTTTTTTTTCAAATCCACTCTAATTCACATTTCCCCTCACAACTGTCCGAGGCACCGGCAGTGGCTGCAAGTGCTGTGTTATAGATATTGTACTTATACCAGGAGGGAAAAGGAAACTACAGAATATTTTCAGTGGAGATAATAATATACAAAATTACATGAAGTTCATATGCTGGTATGAGCCAAAAAGGGATTGGTTAAATCTTGAATCTACTGAAGAAAAGCAATACTCATGTTCAGCCTCTTTTAAAGTGATGATACCACCTTTGAGAAGGTGTTAGATTGATTGCACTGAAGACTTTTCCCTAGATCTATTACCTGCAAGAGATGTGTAGCATTATGCACAGCTTCTTCCTGTGAAATGAAATCCTGGCACAGCCCAGAAGTTTCAGGTCTGCTTAATTTTCAATGCTCATATAGTCCTCAGCCTTATTGCTGATAAATGCTCTTCGCATTCAAAGTGAAATGTTCCTTTTGAGCTGCACATCAGAACAGGACCACCAACTTTTCAGTACTTGGGATAGCAGACAATATAAATGCTAACACAAGGCTGACCTGACCAAAGCTGAATGGGTGACTTCAAGCCAAAGACTGTCTCTCCCATTACCTAATCCCTGAGACATCCAGACTCCCATCCTCATCAGCACTTAAAAAAAAAAAAAAATCTAGACATTATTTTTATAACTGTTCTCAGAAGATAAACAAAGCTGAAATGAAAATCAAGAGATGAGCAGTATGATATTATACAGACACCACTACTTTCAGGCAAATCAAAATTTTGCTGTTGTGTCTGTGTAATTGGGGAAAGCTCTGCCTACCCAGGGTGGTCGGCCCCGAGCTTTGGAAAGCAGGGCTGTTTAGAGGTAGTTGCTAATAGTCAGGGGTTTAGTGACCTCTTCTAAATCTCCTGATGCATATATTCATGTCCTAATCCCTATGCACTCTTTGCAGCCTGCTTACCCCATCAGCCTAGCAATTTCTACAGGAAGCAGTGACTGGGAAGGAGTTTTGCAGAGTGCTGAGAAGAAAGTAACCCTATTGCTACAGTAAAGATAATATTTGTGCTGTGCTGACTTGTCCATTAAAACAAGGTTTTCTTCTGCTGGTCAAAAGTTCTCTGATTATGGACAAGAGAGGCCTTTCCACCAGGCTTGTTGGCTTAAGAAGCACATAGCATAAAACTGAGGAAACTCTAAGGTCTCTCCCATGTTGTATCACTGGTCCACTGCGTGGCCTTTGGCTTCTGTCTTAGCATCACTCCTCTGGTTTGACAAAACCAGGAATGATAATTGTTGTATTAGCGCTTACCTTTGTAGAGCACTTGGAGATCTGTGGATAAAAAAAGTGCTGTGTAAGTACTTCTGCAGTGAAATGCTGCTGCCTTTCTGTCTCCATGTGCAGAAAAGAACAGGAGCAAAGAACAAAAAGAGAAACAGGTAAGAATGATTAATAAATATTCAGCCTACGATGGCCTCTCTCCCCAGATAAATGTAGTAGTGACAATGAATGCAGAGGAGGAGAGGGGCCAGTGTATGGCAGAAATGAAAGTATAGACAATGGCAGTATTATATCCACAGATCCTTGTCTCCATGGACTTCAGTCACCGCTGTGTGCTTGAAGCTGGTCAGAAGAATCCCCAGCAGAGGTATCTAACTACACGCCCTTAACACAGGATCACTCTGCCTGCTTTAAACATGAATTAAAAGGAGGGAGGAAGAGCCCCAGGGTTCAACGTCAACAAGATCTAAACTACTTGACATTCTCGTTCTGAAATGCCAGCTCTTAAATTATCAAGGCCTTTTTTCTTTCCTTTTTTCCCCCCAAGAGCTCTGTATTTCCCCATGTAACAGTGTGCAAACATTTTATCAGCAAATACCAAGCGGGTGGGGTGGGGTGTGTGTGTGTGTGAAAAATCGGCTATCTAGAACTGATAAAGCAATTTGGCACCGACACAGCAGCTATCACTTTTAAATGGCTATGGGCTTTCCGAGGTTTAACAAGACGCAGGGATAAAATTCTGGGGACAGACTGCTCTGAGGGTGAACGGGAAGCTGTGCTCGCTCCCACCCTGACATTCCTACTTGCTCCACTGCCTGTGTTACTGGGACTGTGCTCTAATGAAAGGGGTTTTGCTGCCCTGCCATATAGCAACAGTCCGTGACACTGTGCTAACAGCATGCTTGGGACCATTACTTAAGTGATAATCTCACTGCTCCTTTGTTTTATGAGGCAATAATCTGATTCCCATGTGCATAAAATGAGGCCAAAGGGTAAATAGTTTGTTATAATGAGGGAACAACATTAAGACTGATGAAAACTAGAGGTCAGTGTTATTATTTCTGTTATGACACCCATTCATTTAATAATCCTTCTGTTCATATCCTAACAGCAGGGATCCATGTCCTGGCTTTTCAAGGCAGTATCTGTCCCCTAATAAAAGCAGATATTATCCTGCTGTCTCTTGTATCTAACTCAGCTCGCTCTCGATGTGGTTCCTCATTACAATCACATCTGAGAGACTCCCAACACGGCTGTGTGGTGAAGGACTACTGGAGAAGGACCAGAGACACTAAAGAGACATTATCTGCATGGCCTCGAGGTATCAGCGGCAGGCTAGGGAACTCATCACAGCTTTTCTGTTTCACAATGAGCTTCCCACTTAGAGGATCCTTCTTCTTTTCTGCTGCATCCTCCCCTCCCCGCAAGGTATCTACTGTCCACTGACAGTTTACCATTCCCAGCTGGGAAAATATTCCCAGTATGTGTTAGTACATCAATGAAGCATTTCTATAGAAACTGTTTTTTTTTTTTTTAGAGAGAAGAGTAGCATAGCTGGTCTACTTAGAATAGTAGATCTGAACATAGCAATATTGCTGGGCGTTATTAATCACAGAATAAAATAAGTAATGTCAGGCTTTCTGAATGGGAAAAGTTTCCATGTGTATGAAATATATATAGAGGTATGTATAATTTTGTAAACCATCTAAATAAATAAAATATTTTCATATAGACACTTATTATAATATACAATCTGCAAGTATCCTGGATCCACCCATCTTATTCTCTTGTCACCCAGTTAACCTCCTGCTAGGCAAATTCCTTCTTCATCTTACTACTGGCACATATTCTTCTGCCTTTGGAGTATATATATATATAAAAAAGTATTATTACCATTACTATTACTATCATAATTATTATTATTATTACTTAGGATGCTGTGCTGGCTAGCAGAGGCAATATACTGGAGTAATGTACATGGAACAGTATGTACATCTATTTTTTTTCACATCAGCTGTGGGAAAGAACATTATTATAAAAACAGATAGGTGGTAGAAAACGCCAGTAGATGAATAGGGGCTTTATTGTATGTTTTCTAACTCATTTAGTGTACAGTATTCGGTATTAATGCCACTTACACAGATTTTTTTTTTTAAATTCTAATTGATATTAATAGTGAGAAAATTTGACTTACAGTTCCAGTGAAATCAGCAGAAGTAGAGTTGGCTCTAATGGTCCACATCTAAGATCTTTACTTTGCTTAAACACATTTTTTTCAGGTAGTCCTAAAGGCCAAGTTTTCAAGAGGTTTGATGAAACAGAGGCAGGTAAGACAGACAAAAAAATCGTTTTAGAAAAGGGCATTTTTATTCCAGGAGCTAAACAAAAACAATTGGGATGAATTCAGATCTTCTAGAATATTTTCTCTTGCTTTTGGGGGAAATAAGAAAGTTGAATACCAAAATTATTTGGCACTGGTATGGTGAAACTGATGGAAGTCGACAGTTTCCTAGATATATTTTCCTAGGTGGAAAAGATACTGTATCTACAGAATAATCCAAATCTTGGCTAAATGTAACTTGCTGGATGGCTTATTAAAAAAAAAAAATTCCTACAGAGTGCAGAATTTGAACCAATGTAGATAGGCATCCCTGGTGGGCATCCAGATCTATGCCAAAGTAGCTGAAGTCTATTCTATTGAACAGATGTGGATACCAGATAACTGCATAATGACTGACTGAATGTCAGTGAAGCTGATAAAACTTCTACTCAAAACTTCTGTGGAAACTCCCTTTAATTTCAGTGGTCTTTGAACCGGGCTTAGTATTAACTATTGGTCACAGACAATAATGGGAATCCCCAGATTATTTGTTTCATTTGCTAAGCAAATGAAGACATTTGTTTTGGCAAAATTTGAAAGCATAAATTTTGGGTTAAGAAAATAAAGAAAATCTGTTTTTCAAGCCTGTTGGTAGGAAAGAATTTAACAATGGAAATTCTCATCCCCCAAAAAGAAATTAATTTCTTGACCTCTAATATTATTACTGAAGAGTAAAGTTATAACTAAAGTAGAAATCTTCTGGATGTTAGAACCATCCTCCACTCCTCCCTAGATGACAAAAGCACCAGTTCTTCCTTTTCCAGTTGGCAATATCGTGTAGTACCAGAATCCATTCCTTTAATTTACTGATGCACAGAACTTAAGGTGAAAAGGGATCATTAGATATTTGGCATAGCCTCCTGTGCATCACAGACCATTAAATTCCTTGCAGTTATGTCTGTAATGAAGCTAATAATTTGCATTTGGCAAAGGCACAGCCTGATATGAAGATGCCATGAGATGGAGAATGACTTGTTCCTTTGGTCATGTGCTCCAATGGTTGATCACCTTCACTACAAAAACAAACAAACAAACAAACAAACAAAACCCTTACTTATTTGATCTGAACTTGCCTGGCATTAGTTTCCAGTCATTAGTCCTTACTACAATCTTCTCCACTAGGCTGGGGAGCACTTCTATTTTCTGCCTACAACAAAGGTATTTCGTGCTATAATTCAGTGCCTTCAATATGCTTTACAACAAGCTAAAACACTAAGCCCTTGCATCTCTTGCTGCAAAGATTTCTCTCCTCTCAGATTTGTTTCAAATCCCCTTTAAACCCGAGGACACCAAAACCAGATGTTGTATTCCAATATAACTTGCCCCAGTGTTCTACCCAGAAAATCACTTCCTTAGTCCTACACAGTAATCATCAGTTTAAAAGTCTCAGAGTAAGACTGCTCATGTTTTATCACACAATTGCCTTTGGAGTCCATGCTGAATTGCTTTTCTTCTATAATCACTTTCATATCTATTCTTCTACAGGATGAAGTCTATAACTGTGGCTTGATTCCATACTGCTAAATGAATTGCTTTACATTTCACTGCATAAACCCACGTTCTGTCAGAAAGATCCAGGATTGCTAAGCTCTTGGTCAGTTTGTCATGAGTGGTCTGTACTAATAATTGTCTTTATGTCACCTGCAAATTTTATTGGCAGTGATTTTATATTCATTTCCAGGGCATTAATTTAGGGATGTTGAATGCCCTTGATCCTAATGCTGATGCTTACAAAAACCTGGTAGAAGCCCCTCAATACCATGTCATACAGTTATTACTGCTTTTTGAACTCTTAGTAGTGTGTTTCCCAGTCCACTGTAGGTATCTCTGTGGAAATTGAATAATGATAAATTTAAACAAAATGGCACAAAGCACTATGTCAAACATATCAGCTGGTAAAAATGACTGCATAGTTATAACACATTCAGTTTGCTTGACCTTTTTTCCACAACTTCTGCTGATTGGTGATTATTATATTTTGACCCTCCAATTCATTATTAATTGAGCTTTGTAACATAATTTTCTTTTTTTTCCCCGTGATTGAAACCAGCCCAACCAGTCTGTACATCATGTGGTGACCCTGGAACCTTGGGGTGACATCTGCTGATGACCAGCACAACAGCTATGCAATTTATTGTCTGACATGTATGCAAACCTAATACAGGGCAAATCTCATATATAAAAGATATTCATAAAACTTCTGTGAAAGCCAGCTTTGTAGCAATTGAACTCACTCATTAGGTGCGTCTGAAGATCAGACATGACTCACCATATAATACCTGAGGACACAAAGTATGGTCACAAACTTCTGGGGAGCCAGCCAGGACTGTGGCTTGTGTGGTCTTGAGATGATTGGAGTTGCCAGCACAGGCCCAAGCTGCAAAACTGGGACAGACTGTCCTGCATCACACCAGGACCCCTTCCAGCATCTGAAGCAGGCAGGACCATGGGAGCATTCAGGTAGCCCTCTCTTCCCAAGGACAAGAAGCTTTCTGCAGCTCCTCTCAGTACATGTTTGGGTGGGTTTTTCTGCCTCTGTACGGCTTTGTGTATTAAGTACTTGCTGGCACTTTTCACAAGGGCTAATGTGATGTTTGCTCACTCTCTCGCATTCACACCAAAAAGAAATGACACCAAAAATTAGCATTAAAAATAACAAGGTGCCTGAAGACATTAATGCCTTTATTAAACTGTATATACATCATAAGACATACGAGCAGTACTCACAGGCAACTGATGGTATCTTTTGTCCTGTCCTATCTACAAGTCATTGAAATTCTGAGTCTCAATTTCCCCAATTTGTACAGCCATTAGCACCTGGTGTGTATTTATTCTGTGCTTGAGAAAAAAAAATAGTTATAAAAATAGAAAATCCCCACTAGAAAACACACACTAATGCTACTTAGTATTCTGAATAAAACTAGAACTTTTTGGAACCCTAGAAGTATAGATAGCTGATGTGCCAAGAGTACATCATGAGCTTCCCTGAGCTCAGTCAAGGTTTTCCTGGTTTAGCTGGATAGAGTAAAGCTTGTTTTTTTTTTTTTTNGGATCAGGATTTGGATCATTTGTTTGCAGTGCCACTGGGGGAGCAGCCCTAACATGAAATTAGGCCTGAAGTGTAGTGGTAGGAACACACCAAAAAGGTGCACACGGAACACCTCCTGAGGACACGTGTAGTAGAAGGACTCTTGCAAAATACTACATGTAGCTCCATAGATGAAGGAAAAGAAAGCCCAGTGGTTCAGTCCAGGGGATTAGAAAACCATGTGTCTGATTATGAAGGTGCTGTGCTGTGAGCTTGTTTCTCCATTGCCAGTCTTGTTTGCATTAGGCAACAGAGCTTTTTGTACTTTCAAAGAAAATGGAAGCAGCAAGATCGAATTGCAATGTCAGCTGCAGTCATATATGTTACCGGTGTTGATCTGGAAACACATGAAACAACAATCTCTTTCCTCATACCAGCTCTTTGCTGCCTTCCTGTGTAAAAATGGCTTGCATGTGAGGAGCTGAGAGTGGGTTTATTTTTCTTCCCCTCTGTGCAATTTTTTCATGACTTGTGCAGCTTTATGCCTTGAAGAGAAGCTCCTGCAAAGTTGATCCGTTCCCCCCAACAGTTCAGAGGACAGAGAAATGAGTGGTGATGGCCTTCTCCAGTTCTTTTGTGACTTGTCCAACACTCACAGCAAGGACAGCAGCAGGAACATCTACCAGGCAAGATGTGGACTAGATCTATCTAGTGTTGGTCCTAATACAGGTTGTCTCCAAACAGCAGAAATGCCCTCCTACCTGTCTTTCTCTGCCTCTGTGGAAATCAATTCTTTGCAACAGATTAAAAAAAAGTCTTAAGGCAGGTTAGTCACCCTCCTTTGATGGGTGGTACATGGAGCCTCGCAGGTGTGAGAGGTGCAGCTCCTGCTGACCCCAATCTGTCCCTAGAGGTGCAGCGGCAGCAGGTGCTGGTTCTGCTGGCATGGGTAGCCCACAGTTTCTGTAGGTGTGCAGCCTGTGCAGGGACTGCTGCCACAAATTCTTTTCATGGGAGGGACAGGAAACGGTGTTTCGGTAGTGCAGCGGAAAGCAAACCATTCACTGCTGTCAGGGTTTCATCTTCTCACAAACAAGACCTTTGTTTAGAAATGTGGCTTTGTAGGTCTGTGAGAACCAGTAGAGTTTCACTTCCAGGAAAATATTAATGATTAACCATAAATGAGTAAAGAAGGATGAGACCTTTGTGGTGTCTGCTGAGAGATAGCAGTTATTTTGTCATAGCTGACAAAAATCCCAAACCTCTGGCCTGTGAATGCTTAGTTCAAACTTCCACTTACCCAAAATCAAGGCACATGTCACATTGTTACTCTCCAAATTTATCCAGAAAATTTCTTCCCTCCCTCAGTACATAGCCCTGGGGATTCTTACCCCGAACCTCCCCTGGCCCTCTGCAGCAGATCAAGGGTTAAGGACTCAGATTTGCCCAGATTCAGTGAAACTGGGCTGCAAAGTTTACTGATTTTTCCAAGGTAGGAATTAGTATCTGTTCTTCCTCCTTATTCCTCCTCCATCAGCACCAGCTGCTACAATGTGTATTGCCCTATAAAACACTTTTGGTTGGATCCTGGTGCCCTCAGGTGCTCTCCTCCTCCCCCATCCTCCCAGAAGAACACCTGTGAGAGGCAGATGGTACAGCTAATCCAAAATATATTTCTTGAGTCCATGTAGAGATGCTGCCAAGCTGCTGATTTTTTGGCACCATGCCTTGTGGCATCCATGGCTGGTGAGAGACGCAGATGCTGCCTGAAAATAGCTGAAGAGGAAATTCTCCCAGTGTCTCTGGAGGTCCAGGAAAGGCGGCTGCTTCTGCTGCAGGGCTCATGGGCAGACGTCCCACCGGAACCCTTGCCGGGAATACCTTGTGAGCAGAGCTTCTTCTCTCATGTCTTAATCATCCCTTCCTTCAGCTCCACTTCAATGGCTCCATGGGCACTGCCTTTCCTTCTCCCACTGAATGGTGAGAGGTCATTTTTTGTTGGATGTGGCCTGGCAAAAGAAGGAAATGGTTTTTGCATAAAGCTGGGAGCTGTTGTTGGGAGCTGTTGTTTCTTCCTGCAGACTTTGTGTCCATGCACATTCAGAGACTCCAGCAACAGACGTCTCTGTTAATTTGTTTTCAGAAAAGATAAGCACTGGCACATATTTATGTCTGCCAGGGGTAAATAATACTCACCCTCTTAACCACTGAGCTTTGTCAGAGTGGTTGCACAGGTAAGAGAGGAGCTTGCTGCTCCTCAGCAGCAAGCATCCCAAACCCTCTGAGCTGCAGTGACAGGGTCCCTGATGCAACCTACCACCAGTTGTGGTTCAGCTCCCTCCTGACAGGAAAAGTGCTTTTGCAACATGTGGTTGTGCCTGGGAAGTAGCCTGGCTCCCACATGAAGAAATGAACCCTGTGGCAGGATTCATGCACAGGCACAGCCACAGTACCCCCGCTGACATTCAGAAATTCATCAGGGCCTATCACAACTGAAGCTGGAGGCCAGCAGTCATCAGGAAAAGGAGCTGAGACCAGTGCACCGGCACATAAGGCCAAAAAAAAAAATCAAAGCGTCAAGATACTGTGCTCTTCTTATTATGTGGGGCTTCAGGGAAGTGCAAGTCAACCAACTACCTGGCTGGTTCTGAAAGGCACATTCTTATTGCCCAGGATCGATCTTCCAAATGCTTTGTGGACAAGAAGGAGAGCACACTCCTTGTCTGAAGGGGATAATGGTCATTGGCAGACTAACAGTAAAGGAAAAAGAACAATTAAAATGAAAAAGGCATGTCAGTGTTGGAAAGTGTGTGGTTTGCCCCAGTATATTTTGAGAAATGGAAGAAAATGATAATTTTCTTTTCACTATTTATTCTTCACTAGTCCTATAGCCTTAAGACCTGTAACTAAGAGTCTAAGCTCCTTCATTTCCAGTATTCAGTTCTTTTATGCATATTTTGCAGAAAAATACCTCTTGCTCCTTGCCCCCTCTTTCTCCTTCTTCAAAACCAGAGCACTACACCCAGCTCCTTAAAAACACAGGGGTACCTAACCCCACTGAGATCAAATAGGCTTAACCTCATTTAGGTCCCTAAATACCTCTGAGGATCTAGGCATTAATCAGCTCATTTAATGAGCTCCTGTAGTCAAAATGCAAAAACAAGATCTTAAAGCCAGTGGCTCTGAGACCCAGTCCAGAACAGGTTCCCCAAATCCAGACACCAAGGCAAATGGTCAAGGAAAGTCTCCAAAAAGTAGTGCTGAGATGAATGCAGGTATCCCACTTCCAAAGCAGAAACACTGTATCTGCGCTGGGTGACTCGGTAATGATGAAAAAAGAGCAGTATCTGCAGCAGACCTGCTTTCTGCATTCCCTGTAAGGCAGCCCCTACTGCTTCTCTCTTCAGAAGGAACATGATTTCTTGCTGAAGAGCAGGTGATCCAGAAGCAGGAAGACACCATGGAGAATTTCAGCTGTGCCAACACAGTTTTGGGAAAATCCTTCTTCCTATTAAAGGACAAAATAACAAATCAACATCAGCCACAAGCAACTTAGTATAGGGGCTCAAAGGAACTCACAGCTGTGACTGCTCTTGCTGCCTTACCACAGAATGGAAAAGAAGCTCCTTCTTAAAGATAATAATGCTATTCTCCTTACCAAAGAGCTTGCACACTAAACCCACTCCACTACAGAATATAACTCAACCAGGTACTCTATGAACAGAAAACAAAACTAAAAAGAGGGAAAAAGGTGCCTTTTGGCTGGAGAAGTTTAAAAGAAGAATAGATGGTGCTATAAACAACAAGGGGCAGTATTGCTGATGCAGCAAATATAAACAAGTCTGGGCTGTGGGTTTTGGTAAAGTGTCATAAGAAGAGACAGGGAGAAATTTTAGTAGGAAAGCAAGATTGCTTTTTTGGCAGTTTATGGGCAGCCTGTGGGTATGAAAATGTAGATGACGAGGGCTAAATAGTGCTATGCTATGAACTGTGGCAGTGCCAACCCCAAGGCTCAGTGAGGACTTTGCTCTCCTGACCAGATGGCAGCTGAGCATGAGGGCACAGACATGCACAGCAGCACCCAGCCTCTCCAGGAAGCCACTCATCTGCTACCTTGCTCAGGAGTTCTGACACAACCATACACACATGATTCATGCTTGGGTTGCTTTGTTGAAGTGCAAACAGGTGTTATAAAAATACGAGCTAGTCCTCTATGCCTTTCACAGAGGATCTTGGATTTGATCATATAAGAAATCAAAATTTTATATTATTTTATATTATTCAACACTTCACTGCCTCTCAATTGGCTGATGGGTCTCAGGAGCCTTTTCTAACAGTCATATCAGGCTGGGAAACCATGGGCCCATGACTTAAAATAGTCCTGCACTATGATAACAATTTTCACTGTGAGTTCATCTAGGAAAAGCCATTCCTTGGTATTATTACATAGAAGGATACACTGGTACTAAGTTATGTGTGTGACCTTGGAAAATGAAGAGGTAATTTAATAAAATCTAATGCAGGAGCTGATTCCCACAATAATCAAGACAGGTGATAGTAAGAGTTCATAGTAATGGTTATCCATGGTGAGTCAAACTCCTGGATTTACTTTCTCAAAGAATATTGAATGAACTGGAGGTAAGAACGGAAGCAAAGAATTAGCTCCACATCTGGCAGAGATGTCTGATGCTTCTCTCTGTTCCTCAGGCAGGACTGGGGTGCAGAAACTGTTTTATAAGGATTGCAGCATTTCATGAGGCAACAGAGAGCCCTTCTATCTGACCACAGCACGACCCTGCTGCACCTGAAGATGCTTCACGTTAACCCAGTACAGGGCACAGTTCACCTGCTTTGGTCTATCCGGTCGCAATGGGCTTTGCTACTGTAGCAGTGTCTGCAGGATGCATTAGAAGGGGCAGAGGGAGCTGGGGTAACCACGGCTTGAGTAATGGCAGCTCTTGGAGGAGCTGACACTTGTGTTTTATTCAAGTGGCAGTTTCCAGGCCTAGGGCTGTGCTGGGTTTTGGCAGCAGGCCTCCTTCAAGGCAGCTGTTTTAGAAATCCTTGCATATTTCATAGATTGCTCCCCATTTAAGTCCAGTGCCCACTCCAGCCCTTCTCTTGCTTTAAGTGATGTGAGAATGCTCAGACCAACAGATCTGGAAAAGAGTAAATGGCAGTGAGCACCTTTCCCTGGGCATTTGTGGAAGCGTCACTACACCTGACCATACTCCAGGCTACTGCTCTCTGTAAAAGATCTCATTTCGAGGCTTCTAGCCCAGCCCTCAACCCCTCTGACACAGCAGCTTGGATGAGAACCACCTGTTCCTTCAGATGCAGTCAAATCCTGCTGGACAGCCTGATCCCCTGCTTGCTGGGGTGACATGATTTCTCAAGTTAGGAAGGTACCTGAAGACCAGCTTGGCACTTCCACAAATTCTGCGAAGTATTGGTGCAGGAACAATGCTGAACTCTTGCAACCGAGAAGAGCTGAGGACTAAACCTGAAGAGACATCTTTAGAGCACAAATATCTTAAAAACATGTCACATCTGTATTTTCAGGAAAATATCCTCTTTTCAAGATCATCCTCCATGGTTTCTTTTTCATTCTAGCAGTGCTCAGGGTGTTAGGTAAATGTCACAGCACTTCCAGTGAAAAGAGGCATTAGTGCAAATCATAATCAGGCCTGAGGATTCAAATCCTCCCTCCAGGTGCATCACTGTGACCCTGGCTCCAAGGGGGGGCACTACTCCAAGCATAAAATGAGGAGTTCTCTGAGGTCAAGATGGATTAGAAATTCAACTCAAGCCCCACACAGCTTCACTATAACCAGTATGGGAATCCCTGCATACATATTCACCTTTTAGGTTAGCTTTCACTGTAGTTAATTTCCTTTTATAATCTCCATTTCATGTATACCAGTATCAGATTCTGAGGTGATGTAGACCAGCAGTGATCCATTGCTGTTAAGTGAGTGGTATTATTTTATAGCTGTTGAGGGGATGGCCCCTGGCTATTAATTCTGCCTTTCTCCTCTCTCTTGACAGGAATAATCTCTTTTAGAATTTGAGACTAAATAAAAAATCACTCCTTGGAAGCTGAATCCTGTAATTCCCTCCTGGCCTCCACTTCTGCTTGCTGCCAGTGCAAAGGAAGAGTGCTGAACACCTGGCAGGATCAGGCCCTCGGGTGGCTCATGGCTGTGCCATCCCTCTGACTCTGGGGTAATGATAATAATCGGGCTTGCACCAAGTGCTGACACATATTTATTAATTGCAAGGTGCGGCTGGCTCTGCACTTAGTGCTCAGACAAACACTCGCAGAACAATGTGCACAGAGGATGCTGGAAGCCATCCAGCCATGTGTCAGCAGCAGCTGAGAGGGGAGGAAATTGCTAACTGTCCCACACAAGGAGGCAGGGAGCTCAAAATCTGTCTGGACATGGAAGGATCTCCTTTCCTCGGGTTCAGCTTTCCTTTAGGAGAAACCTTTCCTGTTCCACCACAAAGCCCCTGACCTCGCCACGGCCCCAGCAGCTTGTGACACAAGACCAGGATGACACAATTGGAGCCAGGCTTTGTGCCAGGGCTGGCAGTGATTTAGTGGTGTTCCTAGAGAGCAGGGGGAGGAAGGCCCTGGCCCACAAGCTCAAGGTTATTTGAGCAGAGGTAAGGTAGGGATCACATGAATCCCCGAGCGGTAGAAAGGGAAGGGAGCTTGCCTGCCTGCCTGTGGAGTGGCTAATCCTGCAGAGATAAACTGCTGCATGCTCAGGGGAGAAACCAGCCACGAGACTGTGACAGAGAAGGGCTTTCATTCTTACTTTTAGTACTAAAATAATAAGTAACAAGTGACTACACAGAATTTATTTACTGCCCTGTAAATGGGGCCCAGTGACTCGCTCCTTTTAGTGCTTTCCTTTATCAGTGATGAAGTTACTCTCTCCTGTGAGCAACTACTCTCCTTCCTTTTCCTTCAGCCTGAGGATTTACATAGAGCAATACCAGATAAGCAAAGACAGTGCAAGACAACTCACTGAGTTTATACCTCAGCTTTGGTTGAGTTATGCCTGGCAAAACTGCAGCTAGATTGAATGTGTCTGTGGGCTCTTCCTCACTATGCCTCTGCCTGCTTTCCCACACAGCTGAGAGCACTTTGAATCTGCGCTTACTCATGTCACTTAGAGCAATTTTCAAAGTCCACTTAACTTATCTGCCCTGTCATAGCTGCGACCAGCCTGGCACTAATCCGGATGTTCAAGAAATATCAGCCAGTTACTCACAGTTGTCTGAATCAGCGAAGAGGAGAAACTTCCTTTCTCATTTTAAGTAGTTTCTATACGTCTAGAGACGTGTTACAGAAACAGAAACTATACCTGATAAAGTGCCAGCATTAATCCATTTGATGTATTTAAGTGCGGCTGTTTAACAGCAACATATCAAGTTAATGTGATACTGATGGAATAAGAAATGGCATCAGAGGGTTTCAAAAGATTTCTTATCACAAGGAAAAAAAATGGATTTTGACTTCCTGTTTCATTTTTCAGTGAATGAGAACACCTTTGCTATTTACATTATTTACTGTTTACCGTAGTAGTCACTGCTGAAAATCAAAGTGATTTGCAGAGCCCTGCCAGTTCTTTTTATATCTCCTTTGCTGACTCAATAAACATCTGACACTCCAGTATCGTAACTAAGTGTACTGATTCTGCCCTCATTGAAAACATCTTTCTAAGAGAAAGGAATTGTTCTTCTTCTGCTTAAAAATGTGATTTGTCTGGTGAAGCATTTGTAAAAGCTTTTTCCCCCCAATGTTGCTGTGGCAATTGTAAGCAGTTAAGCATGTACAGTAACTTGAGAAGCTCTGTGAAATCTTCTGATATGCAAATACACTGCTGTATACATGGCAAAGAGGAGTTGGGGTGCATTTGGGTGCAACATGAAACAGAGTTGCAATAACAAACTATTCCCTTATATTCCACTTTGAAATAAACCTTGATCCTGAAAAATGATGCAAAGTAAATATTCCAAAAATCCTGTGGTAGTAAGGAAATGGTTCTGAGTTCAGACCAGTTCCGCCCCAGGCTAGTTCTGTTTCTCCTGATACAGCCATCTTTAAACAAAATAGAGCAGGATTGAAGCCAAGGATCCTGAGCAAGGTGCAGCAAGGGAAAATACTCTGGTAGCGGCTGGCGAGGAAAGGGCCTTTCATGTCTCACCCGTGACCTGGCAGAAGCAAACTGGGTGGGAAAATTCCCAATGGGAAAACATGGCCTTCCAGTCTGCAGAGGACACATTGCATCTGGTCTCTTACATACGCGTTCAGGCAGGGACAAGAAAATGGGAAACCGGAAAGAACCGTCTAACGCAACACCACTATGGTGTTCTTGGATGGCAGCCATAGGCGAGTCTTCCAGGTAAGCATGGAACACAAAGGAATTTATAAGCACATAAATCATAGGAGATGAGGCTGGGAAAGACCACTGGAGGACTAGTCAATGCAGGCCTGTTTTCTACTGGGAATTTCCCAATTGACAGTTTTAAGAATTTCAAACAATAGGGCTTTAACTTTCCTTTGGAAGCAGTTCAAGGTGGTTAGGGACCTAGCTGAACCTTTCATCATCTCTGTGTGTTTCATGAGACTAACACTATATAGATTCCTAGCAGCCCTTCCTGCCGGCTTTTAGATTCAGATTTCTTTTTTGCTGTTTATTTCAGGCTTATTCTATAATGAAGCAAACCCAGAAGTGGAGGTAGTCACTTCAGGTTTGCCTACACTGCAGGTTTCCCCATATTTCCTCTCAGGTAAACTGAGTCAACAGGAAGCAGTGTTGTGAAAGGCCCCTGGGTGAACAACCTGGGTTACAGTGAACTGGGGAAATGTATTAAAATAGTGGAACAAGAAAGCCTGCATGTAGCATTGTTGTGGGGTGGCTGCAATGTGTTGCAGTTACCCTCTACCATAATGTAGTCTGTGCAGCAGGTCCCTAAGATTTGAGCCACTTCCACAAATTGCTCCTAGAAGCTAGGCTGAGTTTCAATAAGGCAGATCACATCTTCAAAAGGATTTGCTGGTCTGCACTAGGCAGGTTGTTCATCATAAGCTACTCCACAATAGATTCCCAAAGAAGAAAGAAAGGGCACGCAGAAAGATTGAGGAAACCACCTCTGCCCCTTGCATCTGAGAGTAAGACTGTTAGAACAGGAACAGAGACCTGCCTGCACTTAAATTCCACTTTGTGTTCTCTGTAGAGATGAATAGAGTCTGTTGGCATTTTGCAATGACTGTGAGGAATTTTAGTGGTTAATTATATCCTCTGTTTCTTGCCTTGCTATCTCTATGCACATTCACACAAGTCCTAAAAGGAGTTTACTGTTCAAGTGTTTAGGCTCTGGGCCAGGAGCAGTGCCTAGATAGAATACTGTGAAACATCTCCTCATGTGCTGTGATAAAATGCTTGGGGACATACTATAAAGAGCTATGAGTATGCCTGCAAAGTCATGAAACGTTATGTCATCGGTCCTGCGAGTGCCACAAGGTTGTGATCTCAGAGCAGGCTCTCAGCCAGAGTGGGAGAGTAACAAATCTAGACAGCATTAAGCATTCAAGGATTGTGTCACCATTAGATGGCTGTACATTTCAACTGGCTGGGCCCAGGGTGGGACAGAGGTGATTGGCCAAAATGTGCAGGTTAGTGCAATGGGAGAAGTGGGGGAGTAACACAGTGGGTGAGAGGAAGGAAAGGGTGAAAAGCAGGTGACAGCAGTGCTGGCATAGTAGCAGGACAGGGGGAGGCCGACAGAAGATTCCCAAGGCAGTGATGTGCTTAACCATTTCTTCTTGCCCTGGGTTGGTCACTTGCTATTGGTGTGTGGAAGGGATGGCAGTGGTGTGCCACTGTGGTGTGCCAGGTGAGAGTCAGGAAGTGGGGGAGGAAGGGGATTTGGGGTGTGACAGTTAAGTCACGACTGGAGGAAGAGGGCTTGTGTTAGCCTATGGTTTGTTTGAATTGATCACCACTCCTCACCTTCCCTTTCACATCAGTCTCACCACCATTTAAATTAAAATGCTAATAAAATGTAAAGAAGGACAGACACTTTCTACTGAGGCTCCTTACCCTGGACCGGCAGTCTGCACATCCATGCTTGTGCACAATCTGCCCTCTCCACACATCTCTCCCTCCTGTGTTACAGGGAGATCCTTGCTTACAAGCAGGCATGCCCTTGGGGCCCAGCAATTGAGGCTGTTCCCTGAAACCCTGGCAAGGTGAGGAGAGAAGGACAATACAAGCAGCTAAGATAGAAAGCAGTAAACACATCCAGTGCTGAAATGGAAGAAGAGACACCTCCTAGCTTTCCTCAGTATACTACGATTCTTTGGCTAGGTCTCACCAGATACCCTGCCTGTCCCAAAGTATTCAGCAGTCTTGACTAACCTGAGGCAATCATAGTATAATATAGTTTAGTAGGAATGATCCATGACAAAGCCCCCTCTCACCCATCAGAATTTGGCAGGTAGCACAAACCCTGCCAGAATCTGACTTCTTTCTTTACAAAGCACTTCACCTCCAAGCTCTGATTGAGAGTTACAAGGTGCCCTGACATGTTCTTGCTCCAACAGTTCATTAGCTGTGTCTTTCCACAACGATTGCTGTATTGCAGTATTTCTTCAGGGTTTCCTGGCTCTCCCCAGGAGACAAGGAGATGCAGGATCAGCGGTGGGGCGGTGCATCAGGCAGCGCAGTCGTGTCCTCAGCGGAGCTCTGCTGCTGATTCCAGCAGATTGCAGTCATGAGAGAACTGCACTTAAGTGCAAGCCGGCACACTGAAACACTGGCTTGGCCATCTGGCCAACGTGATTGCAAATGGATGTGCAGGTACTGATGCATTTTGGCATGACACAAAAGAGAGGGGGAGGGCAGCTGGAGGCCAGTCAAACCAGCTGAGAAGCGTTAATCCTCACTCACAGCGCGTTATTAGTGAGCAGAGCACAGACTCCAGTGTTCATACCCACTGGAAACTGCACTGTGTGGGTGCAGGGAATTTCAGTGAGGATAGAGCTGGGCTTGCTGGGAGTCTTGTGCTAATAGGCTCTGACAGTAATAGCAAGTGTGGGATATAGGAAGCATGCTGTTAATTTCTGTGGGTTTCCTGAGACCAGGTCCTTCCTCTTGGCTTTTTGCCCTCCTCCCTGATACTGGATCATTGTGACTCCTTTGGAGCAAGTTCTGTCCCTTCAAATGGGTGTGAACACAGCACCTTGAAGATCTAGTTTGGATAACTTCATCTGCACACTAGGAAGCACAAATATTCACAGGGAGGGCCTTTCTTGCTTAACTGTCCACCCGTACTAACCCCTCTGCCTGTGTATCTGTGTCACAGTGGCAGAGAAATATGTGGCAGGAAAGGGTTAACTTGTTGGGGGGGGCGGGGGCGGTTTCAGGCAGAAGGGAGGAGCAGGGTAGTATTTCTGTATTAACATGCAGCTGGTTAATGCAGCTGAATAGCCCTGGCTCAGCTGTTACCTTTCTCAAAGCCAATGGCAAATGATGAAAAACCGTGGTAATATCTATTAAAAGTTTGTGGAAGGGGCCTGCTCGGTGGGAGATTTTCTATCTCACATACAAGTGATGATTTAGAACAGAGAAAGATCCCCTCGAGGGGATTTTGTGAACCATGCAATGCTAATTAACTCCATTGTTGTATTTTGTTTTGAACATAAGAGTCCCTCTGGGATTGCAGCACTCTTTCCTCCTGCAATAGATTTCCATTTTGCACCACTGTATAAAATCTTCTCCACATCCCATCAGCAAAAGGGATTAACAATAGGGAGAAGCATATGTGCATAGTTTTATGGGGTTCTAGGGAGGAATGTCTCTCCCTTCACCTCCCAGATGCATTCTCAGTGGGGGTCATTTTGTACATCCTTGTTTTCGCTGTTTCTTTAACCTTGAATTAAGAACAAGTGTACATCAGACCCTGGGTAGCATCTCCCTTTGATCTTTAGCATATTCAAACCACTTCTGAACATGCTGTGCTAGAGTTTGTTTTAGTGGTTGGGCTGTTCGGGCAGAAATGCAAAAGTTAAAAAAAAAAAAGAAAACCAAACCCCAGCTCCACCAAAAAAAATCAACAAAAGCCATCAACACCAAGAGTGGAAGCACTGATGAATGAGTGATTTGCTCATATACAGTACATTCTGAAAGGAAAGTAAGAGAATAAACGCTCTCATCTGTTTGAAGCTGTTACTGGCTTGTGGCAGTAACAAGCATTGTTGGCTTGTGCCAACAATGTTCAGAAGAAATTTGACTCCCTCTGTGCGGGATTAGCTCTTCATTTTCTGGACTTCCGGTGTCCCACTTCAGTTTGCCCCAATTTACCCCAACCCTCTTCTCTCTGCTCACTCCTTTTGTATTGAACAAAGTGGATCCTGACTGGGCCTGGTGCTCTGGTTATTAAAATTTAGCAGCAACTTCAGTGAAGTCAGAACAAGGACAAGAACAAGACCTTTCAACTGAATCAAATGGCTTCTTAATTTGTCAGCTTCAGTCCCTGGCCTCCCTCCACTCTGAGAAAGCCCAGATCTTCACAGGGTGTCTTGGATATTCTCTTCTCTCCACTGCCTTAAGTTTCAGCTCTGTACAGCCCAAAATTTACAGAGTGTTGATTCCTGCTTTAAGCAATTCTGTTGCTTCATGGTAAGAAATACTTAGCAAGCTGTCCCAAGGGAGTGGCTATTAATGTACTGGAGTCTCACTTATGTCTCCTGGGTGGTACTGGAGCTGCACTGGGAGCTACCTGCCACCAGCTGTAATGGAAATTTTGCATGAATTTGACTAAGAGAAGCAGAGATTTGCAAGTAAGAGACTTTTTTGTGCACCTTATAACACTGTAAATTCTTAAGTTGATTCTTAATTCATCCTGGAATATATTTAATTATAATCAGGGCAATTTTTGAGTCCTGGACAGATATTTAACAGCATCTTCAGGAGTGTAAATAACACAAGTCATAGAGAAGCCCAAGAACTACTGCCTTTACATTCAAGCCCCTGAGGGCATGACTACTGCCTGCAGACCCGGGCGGAGCTGCTGTCCATCAGACTCAGCAGAGACCCTGCCTTCCCATCACTTTTTCAGTCAGCTAAGCACAATCCTGTGTATATTAAACAGTTTTATCAGGGATCCTGTGGGGATGCTCATTGAGGCAACAACCTCTGTGGCATTGGTACTAGACTGATGAAGTAAAATTTTTCATGTAAAACTTCCCCTTCACCCTGTAACATCCCTTGCTTCACTGCCAACTCCTTTTTTCCTTTCCAAAAAGAGGGGAATAAATTAAAAATATTTATACTGCCTCTACCCCAAACCTTCCAGCAGCACATAGCTGGATGTGTTTTCTCTTGGAGTAGTGCATTCAGTGAACCCTGTAGAAGGTGTTCCTGACACCCTTTTTGTTCAAATGTTATGACATTGTCACATGATGTAGGCTCTTGAGGGCTATTACTGCATCAGTTGTAGCTGTCTATCACTGTAGTGGTCTGCAGAGCATGCTAGCTGTGTAAAGCAACATACTGAAAGGACACTGAGAGTCAATCTTTCTGAAAATGCTCCCAATCTTTTCTGCTTGAGTGTTACAGGTCCATCTAAGTACATATTCTTCTCATTTTCTTTGCAGTCCCTTTATACAAATTGACAGAATCAAAAAGGCAAAATTCAAGGGGAAGGTCTTGCCATTCTAAACTCCTTTGCATAGTGTTTTAAGGACCTCAACTTCATCTTACTCACATCTGTATAAAAGGTTTACCCCACTCAACATCCAGAGAAGGAATGGTAAGAACCATCCCGTTTTTGAGAAGCATTTCCATTGCAGTGTTCTCATTAGGATCCAATTTGCCAAATCCTGCTGCTTTTTTTTACCTCCTGGTTTATATAGCTACAAGGGGAAATTTCCGTGAACAGAAAACAATCCCACAAGTCATTTTTTTCTAGTCCACTCTCTAAGCTGGTCTTTATCACTTGCTGGCTGCTGGCTTGTTAATGGGCAGGAGGGGAGAGCAGTCAAGGCTCTGCCAGCATGGTCCTCATCATGCCAGCCTGACAAGTGTGCAATGGGGACACCAAATTCCATGGGAGAAACAGAGCCCTTTGTTGACTTCTGAGACCACAGTAAGCCACAGAGAAGTGAAGGTTTTCCACAGATACAGGGAGTGTATTTTGGCTGGAGCTGCTCCTGGCACCATGGAGGCATCATACCCCTCACCCTTTCTATCCCAGGCTAAGTATGGAAGACAGCTGAACTCACAGATGTTTCATTGACTCTTGGAGTTTAGCAGCACAGCTCTCATTGAGTAATGGCATCAGCCCAGGGAGGTCCCCACCGGCCTCGCTGGGGCTCTGCAAGAGGCTGCACATCCCCAGTGTGCAACCCACAGCTGGGCCTGCCCACCTTTGGTTTCCTTCTTTCAGCAGCCATGTGGAAATATTTTTGTATTTTCCAGGGTATGGACGCATAATGCCAATGTCCATTTGTCCTCTGTAACATGATTTTCCACACTCTCCTAGAATGGGTGAGAAGCAACTCTACTGCTACTTAGCAGCTCTTGCATACTGTTAGGAAGAAGTTGGATACAGAGAAGGGGGCACAAGGAAGGTTGGAGCTTATTTCACAGCCCCTGAGCTTTCTTGCAGGTAGTTTCTGAGCTCTGCATTTCCACATGAACATTTTTCCCTGTCAGACAGAAATGAGTGGACGGGTAGCTAACCCTGCACATCACACCAAACACAGGGTACTTGTAAATATTATTTTAACGTGTCCCTGCTTTTCCCTGGCTTGCCCTAATATTTGCAGTAGATAATTTTTAAAGCCTAATTAACATAGGCTTGTGATTGAACATGCTTTTTTCTGAGCTAAACTCCACCCTGTCCCTGAGTAATTTCTTCGTCTCAGTTGTCCTTGTTAAATCCCCAGGAGAACAGGGTAGAGGTTCAACCTCCAAGTCTCACAGCCAAGACACAAAGCCCAGCGGTCACCCCCATGTGCCTGAGGGCTCTGGGGTTTCCTGTATCACACCTGAATACAACCTCTGCCTTTCTCTGTCCCTTTCCACTCCACTGCCATGAATCAAGCCCACCGTTTTTTTTTTCCAAGGAGAACAGCATTGCCCTGCCTGGTGCTGGCAGCCCCACAGAACTCCTCCAGGTCAGGTCCCCGAGTGCCCAAAGTCTCCCACTCAGCTGCCAGCCAAGTGCCAGGAGGCAGAGGCAGGTGTTACGCCAGGATGCATTTCAAAGCAAAAGAACCCTGATTTTAAGTCTGTGCAACAACCTTTCTCCCAGAAGACTGGGGAAAAAGCTTTTAAAATTAATTTGCATAATTGGATCTTTAATTCTCTTTAAATGAAAACCAAAATGGCACTGTTCTCAACAAAAAAGACTTTCACAAAAGCCAAAGAATTGGTTGCAAGGTGGAGATGTGTTACTGAGCTGAAACTAAGCCTAGATAATTAGGCAGACTGAACAAAATTCTGCTTACAGAGAGAGGGGAAAGTCTGAGGTAACAGCAGGGACTTCAGTGAAATGACTTCACATTCATGTCACCATAACTGAGCTTTGGTCTGCAGTAAGTACTTTAAGTTTTCAGCTCTGTTATTAATTAGCAACCCTTTTCAATAATGTGGATTTTTTTAATTCAAGAATTTATTAGATTAATAAACATTGCAGATATTTTTGTAACTGTGGGGCAGAAGTTCTGTTTGTGCAAAAGACCAAGACACCATTTGAGTCAATCTGACTGTAATCACTTAATTCAGTGGAAATTCTGGCCCACTGAGATACTATTGGGAGAACTGTGCATAGAAAACCAGAAAGATTTCAGCTAGTAAAAAACTATTTCCATGTGCTTGTAAATGAAAAACAACCTTTCTAATGAAGAGCAATGTATTTTATCTCTCATCCTTCCCTGAATTACACATGCAGCTTTATATGGTGTTTTTACCTTAAAATAATTTTTTAAAAAGAGGCAATTTTAGTACCTATGATCCACCACACTTGTTTCTGAAGAGCTGTTTTTATTGGTAAAAATATCCAAATGGCAAGGTACAAACCTATTCCACAAGAGAACTCAGTTTTCTCCCCCTGCTTGCAACAATTCATTCTTTAATCAAATACAAAGACGCTCCATTGGTGTCCTCACCAGGGCTTTTGGTTACCCAAAGCCTGAGCACCAGCTGAAGGCATACAGCCACAGCCTCCTTAGCCTTTGCTTTAAAACAATAGTGAAATAGAAACAGAGGAGCTGGGGCAAGCTGGCAGAATACAAATGGAAGATCTCTGTGACTTGTCAGTCCTCCTGGGTGCTCCATCACTGCCTGTGCTGTGGAAACACAGCAGGAGCACACGGAAGCTCACAGCTAAATTCTGCTCATGCGTAGCCCAGTGTAAATCCAGAACAACACCACCAGAGCCATTGGACTTAACTGGGATTTTCATCTGGGCAACCACAATGCCTGAAGAAGTAAATAGCTGGACTGCTGCAGACACTGCCAGAAATAAAGCTGAGCTGTCAAGGTTAGTTGCAACTAAGTACTGCTGCTTAGATCAATTTTAAATAGTTTACAGCTTTCACAGATATCAGTATTGCCCTTTTTTGGGGGGAGTGTACTTTAAGAAAAAAAACATTGTAAGAATAAAAACTGTGCTGCTATAAATTAGAAAATCCTCATGAAATACAGTGAGAGCAACACATACTATACTGTGGCACCAGGGATGTGACCTGTTTTAAGAAACACATGGCTTTATGTTTAATGAAGGGAGCCTGTTGAAGGATTGCAGACCAGGAGGGCACACTAGATTTGTTGTTTTATTAGGTTCTGGGTTATATACTTCTCCTTTTGCTGCATATCTGACAACGTATGCCATTCCATTAAAAACTGAATGGGCTGGGGGAAGTAGGGCAGAAAAAAATCGTTTATGAAGGACTGGAGCACTTTATTTTCTACCTTTTGATAAAAGTGTTAAGGAAAAAAAAAGTCATTTTGTCTAAACTAGAAACAGATGGAAATAAAATGGAATTTAAACAGATAGAGAAGAACAATTACTCTCCACAAGGAAGGAATTGTTAGAAATACTTAAGTACACTCACCTGTTCATTGAAATCATACCCTTTAGATGTAGCAAAAATCCTCCCATTATATCAGGGCCAGATCCTGAAAATACTTCCTGCAGAATGAGTTGGAGGCACTTTCCATCCCACATGGGATAGTTTGCACTTTATGAGGTCAGAAACTGCATGTCTATGATCAGTTATGTGTTCCATGCTCCATCTCTGGGACTTCCTGAAACTAGGGAGTAAGGGGCACTGCTGGGGCTGGCCTTTGCTGCCCCTCATCATCCAGCACCGTGGTAGGACACTGACAGAAGGGTCAGTCCTGAATTCCTCTCTAACACTGGCTGCCAGCAGGGAGGTGTTCCCACCACATTATTTTGGATTTTATTATCTGGCAACCAGTGCTACTCCATTTCAAGCTTGCCCAGGTTCCCTTTGTCAGAAAGTTGCTCTTTCCAGACATGCCCCAGAAACCTCTTGACATCAGGTTAGCAAGTTGTGCTGGTTTGCCTATAGATGTACAGGGGTGAGATTTGAGGCAAAAAGTGATGAACTGGAGGAATCTGGGGCTAAGGAGCAGGAAGGGCTGGATCATCCCTTCCAGCAACAGGTCACATAGGTGTAACATGAGGCCATATGTCTAAAATGTGATTCAAAACACCCCTCAAGACATCCAGGCCCCCTGCCTGTACACTAAGGAGCTGCCAGAATGATCCCACAGAAAATACAAACAACAAAACTGGGCTGCAAAATCCTTTCCCAGCCCCAAACTTTAGCACTGGAGGATGGCTGCAGGAAGGTTCACTTCTGCTTATTTGAGCTTCATAATCCCAAGCTGACTCCTGAAAGATGAAGAAACCTCCTTCAGCCTTTAACATGATAACCTTGCACTTAAGACACTGATTCGAGACATGTAGGCACTTGGGCTCATCTCCCTTCAAACTCAGAAAGGAGTTTGACCCATGCCTCCTAGAAATTGAAGGAATAGGTGGGAGTGAGGAGAGGGTATCCTCCTCTTGATAGTCTAGCACTGTGTGGCAATGAACACGAACTCATAGAGTTGCAGCTAGGCAGAAAGGAGCATTAATCTCCTCTCCTAGGTCACTGATTAGGGCAATGAGTGTGAATATAAATTGCTCTTCAGCTCTTCTCCTCAACCCCTGTTCACACCTGAGCCTGTTCACCTCTTCAGAGTATCAGAGATTTCCTGTCTTTGGTGGTTTGGTGCTAGCAAAGGACTTAACACTGGCAGGACTTTGCTGAGTAATGGCTTTGGTTGGAGTGCTTTAAGCCTGTTGCACAACTATGGCACTCTGGCTCCATGACATCACCACCTCAGCTGGCAATTCTGCATGCTTCCTGCTCTCTCCTTGAGCCCCTTGGAGAGCACCTTTTAAACTGTTTGGTAAGAGTATTCTACACAGGCTCCAAGATATTACCAGTTGGATTTTCTCACTCCCCCACAGTGCAAATATCCTTTTATTAGCTGCTAGAGCTACTGGATATGCTGATGACAACGTCATAACAAAGCTCCAGTACTAGTTCAACTAACAGACCCCACATTTACAGCCTTTAGTCTTGGATATATAAATAGGTGAAGGCTGTGAAAATCAAAGATTTCCCCCTCACTATTGCTGCCAAAGGATAATCAGTGAAGAAGTTGGCCAGGCAGAAGTGTGGGGGTCCCCTCTCCGGTGCCCCAGGCTTCTCTCTGGTAGGAAATGTGTACATCTTTCTGCTAGAGACCTCCATGCAGCAACACCATAGTGATGGGTGTCCATCCCCTGGGATCACCCCTGGGGGAACATCCTTCACCTTTAATGGTAGAGGCAGATTTCAGTTTTAAATTCATGCCACTTTTTTTCTCATGAGCTCAGAATAATCAGCTGTGACTCTTCAGTGAGAAACCAAACACATTTTAACATTTCTCTGTAGACATTCAGAGAAAAGCCCCAAGCCCATGGGGTCTTGTTTATAATTGCTGCCAGGCTGATAAATCCTGGTGACAGAGGCATCTACAGTAGCACAGGAAAACTGTGCAATACCAAGCTATCATCACCTTCCGATAGACAAAACATTTATAGTTTATTGTCAGGAGAACTCTGGCTACAAAGCCTTTCCCTGAGCCAGAGTGGACTGACCTTTTGCAGTATGCACAATAAGACAGCAAACACGGCTGAGCTGTCAGAACTTCTGCAATTACCCCAAATCCCTTTTGATAAGGGGAATCAAAAGCACACAGCTCTCCACCACTTCCTAATAATGCCCATGACCTCAACAATGCCTTACAAATCTGCTACATAGTTTGAGAGCTAGGTGCAACACCTGCTTCCTGGCAGCAGCCATTTGGTTTCCTCTGGATAGGTTCTTGGGAATCTCACATTTAGTTCTCCAAGCATCAAGTAAAAGGGTTTTCATTTCTTATCATGCTATCCTAATGCAACTTGTCCAAGAAGCCTCATCGATATGACAGTGGTGGAGAGCTTGACAACGTCCTCCTAAATAACACCCTCCCACTCTGCTTTGTGATCTGTGGTTCATTCCTCACTGGGTATTTTAGGAATTCTGTACATGTAGTTGAAAATGTGTAGTCTTTAAGAGTCCAGGTGCATTGCCCTTACTCCTACCACCTTTTGAGGTACTGCTTAATAAAAAAACAACTCAGAGAAGGCTCCAAACAAACCTGAAATGGGTACAATTGCTTTTCCCTCTGTAGTATGTATGTGTGTGTGTATATATATATATACACATAATAGAAATATTTAGGTTGGAAAAGACCTTTAAGATCATTGAGTTCAACCATTATCCCAGCACCAACGTGTTCACCACTAAACCATGTCCCCAGGTGTCGCAATCACATGCTTTTGGACACTTCCAGGCTTTGTGATTCCACCACTTTCCTGGGCAGCCTCTTTCAATGCCTGACCACCCTTTCAGTGAAGTATCACATTAGGGAGTTTAGCAACTGGTCCTTCCAACTACCTAGCATACCATAAAAGCAGCAATCCATTCAAACCTCTTGCTTGATTTGCATCAAAAGAGACCTTTTTTTTTTTATTTCACAGAAGTTCACTAATGGGGGGAGTGGAAAAAAAAAAAGAGAGAACTTAAGGAAAAAATGAGAACAAGCCAGATAATGAATCATGTTGGGAAGTTACTAGCCTTGGGTGGTGGACGTGAAATGCAAGTCCACATTTAGAACCAAGGTACCATTGCCTAAGCCACAGCACATGTGTTCAGCTGTCAGCTGTAGGGGAATTTAAAATCAAAAGGGACTTCAGGCTTTTTGCGTTTGCTATCTAAATTGGTTTAAACTGTTATTTAGATATTTGAGTTCCACAGATCCCTAAAAGTCCCTAAGTGCTCACTACATCAGTTTGCTCAGGGTCTTCCTTACACCCAAACCCCTTCCTGCGCTTCAGTCATTCCTCTGCCTGTGCGGGGGATCCTTTGCAAAATCATCCTGAGCTCAAATAATTTAATTAAATAACTAGATATGACTTCTCTTCTTAGAAAATAAATGCAAACTCGATCCAAAGAGGGTAGGAGTTCTTCCATGTGTCTTTGATTCAGGCAGTGAAATCCTAAGTAGAAGGCAGGCTTCTCTGTTTCACATTTTTTGTTGGCAAAGTAGAAAATTCTCCATTCAGCACGCAGATTTGCTGCAGTTTGCTTAGACACCAAGTCTCCATCTGCTCTACCAGGGTTGTAAACCTCTTGGCTTGCGTTCTGCTAGTCCTTTACTTCCCTTGCCTTCTTCCCTTCTCTGAGGGTAAGAAACAAACCATAGAATCATTTAGGTTAGAAAAGACCTCTAAGACCATCGAGTCCAACTGTAAACCCATCATTGTCAAGTCCACCACTAAACCATGTCTGCAAAATGCACATTTAGTATTCAGCTCCTGTCTGCAAAAGGAATTTCAATTAAAATAAACAAATTGCTGATGAAAGTGAGGATAATAGCATTTTATTGCTGCACAGCAGGGCTGTGAAGGTAAGCAAAAGCTCTGAGGTTGGAGTAAAGAGAGATGTATATGTTACCTAGATAGATGAACTCATTTTCATTTAAAAAAAGTGAACCCCAAAGATGACTGTGAGTGTACATGTTTCCCTCCTCCACCCTGGACAATTGAATCCGTTTACCTAGTGTTTGATCATGTTACAGCTCAAAAAAATCTTATTTAAAAACAAGGCACTCCTCTTCCCCTTTTTACTCACATCTTAATGCTTTACAAAGCAAAACTCCAGACACTTTGTGAGTCACATATCACTACCAAATAAGTTGCAGTCATTGAATGGTGCCTCATAAAGGAGGCAGGAAACAGGAAAAGCTCAAAATAAAGCTGTTTGTAAATTAAAGAACTGAGAGAAAGAATGGATAGGAAATGAGTCCCTTATTTCTTCTTCAAAATTATTCTGATTAATGAGGAGAAAGATCAATAGCCTATCTGCAGCTGCCATGGGGAAGACAGGGTGAAGAGTGAATCCAGATCCAAGTATCCCCGTGGTGCCAACACATCACATTGTGCACAGGCTCGATATAATGAGCTGCAGGGTGAGATCTCATGCGACTGCACTACTTTACCTGTCTGTCCATTCAGTTCCTCATTATAGCTCAATGTGCTCAGTTACAGGGTACCAAAAGGAGAAATGTATGGCATAGATTTGTGAGTAGTCAGAGGAAGGATTGCTTTCATTCCTGTAGCACTGCTTTCCTCCTGCTGTAACAAGAGCCCCAGACACACCAGGCTTCCTCCTGCACTGCTGCTGCACGCAGCTCGGAAGTCATGCGGACAGTGATTCCACAACATGGGGAAACATCCAGGCCCACGGCACACTGAAAACAGCAAAACATTCCCACTGACACTTTTGGATTTTGTTTTTAAACCAGCCCCTAAATGAATCACCTCAGATATCGCTGCTTCCTTTATTAATGTTTGGTTTGGGGACTTCGTAATTATGTTTAGCAGCTTTTGTGGGCCAACAGATTCCAAGGCAAAATGACCTGGCAGGATGCTGAAGCCATTTCCACTGGTTTTGGAGCGCTGTGTAAGGACAGAATGACTGTTTTTTGGATGGAGACCCTGGGTGAAACAAGGCAAGGCATCATGCTCCCATCCACTTTGGCTTGCCCCAGAGACAGGGAGAAAGTACCCAGCACTATTTCATTAAGGTTTTGGCATGTCCCTTAATGGCATTTGTGGTAGTTGCAGGCACAAAGGAAGCATTTATCCCCGGTTGTTTTTCCCATCTGCAGCCATTCATTTGCAGATTTGCCCAGAGATCAATTCACACTGGCAGGAGAGATAAGAGGGACTCTGACGCTGGATTTGAGAGATTACAGCAGCCAGGCGTCTCCTAGGGCAATTACAGAGCTGCAGAAGGGTGCTGTATTTTTGAGCATCCCCTAAAACGAGCGTCCCCTGACACAGGCACCCCAGGAACACTATCACAATCGTCCTGCTTGCTCCGGCTCTGCAGAGAGCTGACGGACACCAGCACTCAGGTGCAGCTAGGGAGGCATTCCTCCTCCTTTCTACATCAGCTGGGTACAGGCAAAGCAACACACAGAGAAAGGCTAGTGCCAAAAATTATTACCGATACACATTTGTGAGGCAAAACTCGGTTTCCATTCCTAGCTCTCCAGAAGACACGGTCTCCTCTTTGGCATAACCCTCCTCCAAACGGGGAGGCGATCAAAGGGCTTTTAGCAGAAACCTCTTAGCAAGGGGCACTGCTCCCGCAGCCACAGGAGTGACTAGCAGTCAATGGGACACAGGTCTTTAAGAGCTGCTATAAATACTTTCAACATTTAAAAATGCTTAATGTGTTTGTGAAATCAACGAAAACAGTTACACAGCGCTCATATTTAGATTTACTGAAGAAAATATTTTAATTTGGTACTTAACTGTATCCTTACACTTGGGCTTAAGCCATCCCTAAAATTGGTTCAGGCTGCCACAAAACAACAGCTTAAACCAATTTAATTGCTGTCTGCTGCAATCCCACCCGACTTCCCACCCCTGGTTGCACATTCCCCATCTCCTTTCTTACGCCAACTCTCGTGCTTGTCCAACCCTGCTCTGAGCCCATTTGGGCATGCAAGCCAGACACACACCCTCGACACCCTAAAACCCACCCTTTTTCTACCAATTTAGCACGCTGGGGTGACTCAGCACCAGGTCAGATGCACACTAGAGCCAGTGGAAAGAAAGGCGTGGAATTGCTCAATTGAGGCAGGGTGGGACCACGAGGTTCCGAAATATGAAACCTCCTCCCCGTAGTCCTGCTCCCTCCTCCTCTGCCCAGGCCGTTTAATCCCATCCCGTGCCAAATTATCCAAAGCTTAACCTGACCCTCCTCCCTAGACACACACACAGACACACTCGCACACAGACACGGTTTCTGCAAGGTCAGTAAATTCACTCAGCCCAGCAGGAGTCCTTACCAGCATGGAAATGCATGGCTGGAGGTGAGAAGGGCTTCTCCCTTTCAACACCAGGGAGCCATTAGATCATCTAAGCGGGGCTGTCAAGCCATATCCTCAGGCTTCTGCATGCATTTGAATCCCTGATACCCTAAAATCCGGGCTAGAGAATTAGAGACAAAGCATTAAGCTGAAGAGAATCGAGGAGCTGAGCAATAACCATGTTTCCCAGGGAAGGCTCCTGCAACCGTAGCCTTATAGCAGCTGTTCTACCTGGTCGTTCTAATAGCCTGTTTTAGTATAAGGATACCAAGGACTAAGTCAGATCTTTCTGGAGGACTTGTAAGTCAATTTACAGGAAATTCAAATACTCCGAAGTAGCCAGAACCTAATAAAAATAAATGCAAAGGGGGAAAAAAAAAGGAAAAAAAAGAAACGAAAGGAAAGGAAAAGAAAAGAAAAGAAAAGAAAAGAAAAGAAAAGAAAAGAAAAGAAAAGAAACCCTACAGCAAGAAGACTGCTGAGATTTCTGATAGGATACCCTTCTCCCAGTCTGGATTTACCAGTGTTTTGTGACATAGACAGAGTCTTAAATATGAAGATAAGTGCTCCTCTGTAAAGACGTTTTCTCATACATTATGCAGCACTGTCTCTCCCACACTTCATATACATCTGTCTGTACCTATAAATAGAAATTACATCTCACGTACATTATCATATATCATAACCTCTGATGATGTGGTAAAGGAAAGGAAATAAGCAAAGGAAGTCGTATGCTTCACCAGATCATGCAAACTCCACAGAGCCTTGGTTAGCCAGCTTTGGGCAAACCAGTGCTGGAAATAGTACAAAAACATGTGGAAAAGCAAAAGGATGAGAAAAAAAAGACAGTAATCCAATGGGTTTGTTGCATTACAAACAAAAGACCAAGTAATCTTGTGGAGAGGCTAGAAGACCAAAAAGAAGCCTTGCATGCTTAAAACTGGAGTACTGCACAAAGTGGCACAGCACAAGTAGGGAGAACAGGCCAGAGCAGGTCTGCTGGGCAGCACTGGGAGGAAGAAGAGAGGATCCCTGCAATGCTGAGGTCAAATGCAGAGTCAAACCCCAACTCTCAGTCTGAAAGATAGAGGCCTGAACTGCTGATTGCTTTCCTTTTTCAGAATGTGTCACCTCTGCATTGCTGGAAGGTTTTCGTCCCTTCAAAAAAGAAGAAAAATATTCACACTCATGCATTTTATGAACTGATGAAATATCTTCACAACTTGTTCTCATCAGTGTTTACTTGTTTAGTATTTCAGCTTGACCACAGTGCCTACAGGGCTAATGAGCCATGACTGGCAATACAATTAAAGATAGATTTGATGGCATCCTGGCAGAAAAAAGTGTTTCAATTAAACTGAAAGAAAATTGTTATTTATGGGCCAGGAGCCCATACTGAATAGACAAAAGTAAGTCTTTTGATAGGAAAAATCAGTGCCACATCTAAGGGATGGGGAAACTGAGGTTTAATTCTTGGTTTTAGCAGACTTACAGCAGAGCCCATTACTTTGGAACAAGGGCATGTTTTGACTTGTCTTTTGGAAAATGTGGAGAGTTCAGTCTCAGCGTCCCTGAAACTTTCTGGCTATTTTCACTAGGGAGGGCTGAGCAGAGCCCAAAGGAAGCTCTACACTGGTTAGCAGCAGCACCACTTCCTAGTTCTCCCCACAACTTCATTTAACAGTAGAACTCAGAGCTCAGTTGTTTAAAGGCCAAGCTGAATCTGAACCAGCCAGGGTTACATTGAAAACCACAAGATTTATAAAAAGCAGCTCCCTCTCTCACCCTGTTGAGGCTCAAACAAATAGCAAAACTTGTTTTGACTTTCCTAAAAGTAAAGTTAAAGCCTCCAAGTTTGCTCTTTTAATTAACTTCAGTTGCTTCTCACTGCCTTTGAAAATAATATAGTTTTGAGCATTGCTTGATTCATTGTGGGAGGAGATTTTGGAGAGAGAAAGAATGGTAATGTATCAATTTCTCTAAGGCAGAATTATCACATATAGACATTTTAAGGCTAGGTAGGCAGCTTCCACTATTGAAGTTGTGCAATATTTTGCATTTAAATACTATATTATGACTTGCTTCACTTTGTCAGCTTTTGCTGCTTGGTCTGAAAGCTCTCACTGGATACCACAAATTAATTACACATTTTCCTGGTTTTATCTAAGGAGTTCCTTATTTTTAGCCTTGCCAGAAAAAAAAAAAAAACAAACCAAAATAAACCAAAATAAAAACAAAACAAAACCAAAACACCAAAAAAACAAACCAAACAAAAAAAAAACCAGGGGAAAAAATTTAATATTAACAGTGTTTATACCTCCACAGGTGTAATGGTATACATTACATCAGGAGTCTGACAAAACAATGACCTATGAAGTTTATGAAAGACATGAGAAAAGGAAAGTTACAAGACTGACAGTGCAGCCCATCTGAGTTCACCCATGAGTGAGTGAGAAGTGTAGAGTCTTCATTTACACAAGAACTGAAGTTGATTCAAGGCCACCATTACTTCCAGTGAGCATCTCTCTTTCAATTCAGATTTAAAAGCTACGGTGCTTTGCAGGTCTCTCATACTTTCTGTGGGTGTCCTTTAAGCTGCAGGTAAATCCCTCCCTTTTACAGTAAGCTTTCACCTGAAACAGAAAATACATCCTACGGTTTTATCGCATGTCATCTAAGAACTGAGGCACCTCCTGTGGCTTCAGTTGCTGAAACAAAAGAGTGTTTTATTTTGCAAAAAGGCTCATACATAGAAATACTCATAATCCTTTCTCTTTTTTTCCCCTCATGTGACACAAAAGGTCAGAAGGTACCTATAGTCCACAACGTCAGATGACACCGTTGCCCAAATACACATTCAGAACACACAGTTTTAGTTGGAGTCAACTCAGGAAGAACAGGAACACATTTAAGCTCAGAGAACCAGTCTAAAAAAGCCAAAAAGGAAACTAAAAACCATTGCAGCCAAATTTCAATAAACAGAAATGGAATCATGCCACTAGGCAGCTCTCTTTAACCTCAAGTAAAAATCCTACTTTCCCTGGCTCAGCAACCAGCTTTTTTCATAGTCTATGCATGACCTGGTCAGCATGGAAAGTCTTCACCCCTTACCCACTCCCCATCCAGCTTCCACCTCCAGGGCCACCTGTGGTGGCCATCAGACCCCAAGGACAGGCCACAGAAAATCTCTGGAGTTCACTCCTCCACTTCCAGATTGCTTTCTCCTGGCAGAGCACAGCTGCTTAGAGCACCAGAGCCAGGCTGAACACAAGAAGTAGTAAATCAACACCTCTCTTTGCTTATGCTACTAATGACACCCCAGATTACTAGCACTTAATTGAATTTACTTTTCAGCGTGTTTTTTACATTTTGCTTTTCTATCAGCTGGGACAATAAAAATCAATTCCTGTAGGGCAATTTAATTTAGGTTTACATGGTGTTTTATATTCAAATTTTCAGTGTTGCAACATTTGTGTGGCAAATCCGTGCAGGACTGGTTTTTTTAAGTACTTCTGTGAAGTTAAAATAAACCCATACTGAGGGTAGGCACTGTAACAAGCAGAATACTTAAAAACAATAAATAGGTAGGAAAAACAATATAACGGATAAAAGTTATTTAGCCAACTGAAGCAGATTGGTTAGAGAGGTCTCATACAGATGCAAGAAATACAGTTACCTGTATAAATATTTGGAGGACTGGTGACACAGATAAATAGTTAATAACTTTTTTCCTGATGAGTTTTATATTAGATTTGTAACAAAATACTGTTGAAATCTTCCCCCCTGGGCAAATCTACCTACCATATAAAAGGTCTCGTTTGTGAAAAACATCTTCACGTGCTGAGCTTTGTGGATCAAGGATGGCTGTGCAGATCTACAGGTTGACTGTAACTCACAGTCCATGAATTTAACCATGGAGCAGGCTGGTTGAGGCTGTGCAAGGGTCTTGTGGTCTGTCCCTCCTGTTCAGGAAGGGTGGAGCACTGCGGTAGCTGCTGTAGGGAAAAGGGAAGTAATTTCAGCCACTACTTAGCACCCTACCACTTCCCTGGAGAACAACCCACTCTAATATATTTTACTTTTTCCAAACTATTTAATAGAGACACGGAGATAGTTTTCATTTTCTCCTAGCTGATGGGCTTTGCTGCTGTCTGGGAGCGGCAATGTTTATTTAGAGGAACAGGTCTTTAAAAGACAAGTCTTTAGTGTTAGGAAGTTCAGCCTGAGGAGTGATTTTACTTTAGCAGGTTTAAATACTTCTAGTAACTTTAATCATTCTTATTCAACTGTGCAACAGCACATATGGATTAGGCAACTGCCATTTCAATATGTTTCTCTCTCACTGGACAAGGCAAGCCTATAAATTTCAGGGCTACGTACTAGATGTCTAGTGGAAGTGTCCTGTTCCTGTTTTACCATGGTGTAGGGCAATACTAGACAGAGAAAAGCTGATCTGTACTTTGGGATAATCATTATGACTAGAAGGCGACATTTTGATCCTTAATTCACCTATTCAGACAAGGTTACTTCTGCTAGACCTACAGAAGGTTTCTACTGACATTTCCCTCTTTTGGAATTCCTAAGTGCCTCACCATTAGTTCCTGTTAGCATTATTTTTTAAATTTCACCTTCTGCATTGACAGAACCACCCTTGTGGGCAGCACTGGAGGTGGTTGTGCTTTCACCCAACACCACATCATTGGGGGCACTTGGAGGTGTAACCAAACCCTCTTTGGTCTTGGAGGTGCCAGCAGGTGTCCAGAGTAGGGATATGTATGTTAAAAATGCAACAATACACACACTTATCTGCTCCTGGGAGCTCGACAGGAGAGAGGCAGAGGGAAGAGGAGAGGAAAGGATGTATATACATTGCTGGAGGAAATCTGTAGTGCATGAGTATGGTGTTTATTTCTCTAATTACTTTTTGTTTCCTCTTGGTGTTTGACTGCATCTCTTGTCCTTCTGCCTTCAGAGTTTCAGTGCCTCCTCTGAAAATTAGACAGAGTGGTTACACCTAACAGCTCCAACCAGCACATTAGCAGGGCTCGAGTGACTACTGGCATTTTTTGTTTGCAGATCTCACTCAATCTTTTATTCAAATTGAAAGGAAGAAGTTACAAATAGGATTATGTTTTAAAGACAAGTAAGTCTGCACGTGCTACACCGCAAAAGAAATAGTCTTCTTCTTCCATTAGAAAATTCTTGATCAAAGCTATTCCAATCTGCATTTATTTTTATAAGTAGACAAAATGGCAAATGTACATGGTAATGAAATATAGTATTTCATGATGTATATTATAAAATAGAAGAGAATGAGATTATTTCTTTAAGCATATCAATTATTAAATTATCATTAAAATGTATGTATATAAATAATTCTATGAGACTTTCTGATTAGATTACTTTGATATGAAAGAACACATTGTGATTATTCTTTGATGCTTTGCAATAAGGATTTAAATGCTAAGTAGATTTCAGGAAGATTTTCTTTTGAAACAGCAGCAAGAGGTAATGGGTGGACAATACTTAATGAAGCAGAACAGGAAACAAGAGTGACTTCTTAAATTACTCAATTAGTTTCCTGTGTAAAAGATGATGAAGTTACCACCACACAGATTTTTTTTGGGGGAAGTTTTATTCTGTTTATTAGATATTCAACATTCAGGGCATTTAGTATAAACTCTTTTGCTACTACTTGCAATACTGGAAGACCAAAGGAGAGTGCTCTTGTGAACTTTGAGATCAGGAGATCTGCAGAGAGAGGATTTGTACCTTAGTGGAAGTGCTGAGCACCAGGAAGATTACATTCTCTTCTACACAAAGGAGAATTAAGCAGGTTTTCATCTCCCTTTTTGCAAAGATGGCAGCAATCTCTAGTGCTGGAGTGGACTTTTCCCTTCTTCAGTGAGATGTTGGAGCATCACACTGACACAGCACTGGGCTGTGAGCAGCCTGGAGCAGAGGTGACTGGTGTTTGCTGAGCTAAAGATGGGATTTGGGTGCCTGAAGCCTGAGAGAAGAAGCAGGTTTAGGAGATGAGGAGCAGCAGAGGGGAGTAGGGATGAAGGTTGCATGAAGTCCAAAGGACAAAGGAAGCAGGATTTTTGCAGATCCCTGGCACTGCACAGTGATTACTAGAGAAATGTTCATACAACTGAGAGGTGTCCCAGAAATGTAAAAGGAAGAGTTTGAAGGTGGGCAAGCACACAGTTCAGCTGTGCTACTAGCAAGGTGTTTCGAAAGCTGATGAGCAAAGCACTTCTTTTGCCCCGTTTATGACAAGTGAAGAAAGGAGCAGGGCTGTATTGAAATATGTATGGTAGGAGCTCCATTCATGTGAAGAGGCTCCATTCAGGGCCTTACAAAGGCTATGAGTCAACTGCAAAGAAAGGAGGCATTTCACAGAAACTGAAGTGTGACCCTTTGTTTTGCCTGACCCCAAGGTCCTCAGTGACACAAAAGGGGACCCCAGCGCTGATTTTGCAGCAACAAATGCCTGTTGTGAGTGAGTGTATTTGAGGAGCAGTGACAAAAAGGAATGACCCGAGGTTCTTGTTTCCAGCCCTTGTTTCCCAAGGGACTGTCAAGGAGGGAGTCCTCCGTGCAGCCTGACAGAGGTGGGGAGATGAAGGTGCTGGAAGGCTCTTCCTAGTGGATGCATTTCCCTTGAAAACCTCTCCCGAAATGCATGATCTGATCATCCACATGTACTATTAGGACACCTGGATAATGAGGCTTTTGGACTTTGCTCTGCAAAGTCTATAGAAATTCATACGTCTTTTATTCAGCTGTTACGTGAAGTGGGGTTTTTCTAATTTAGGACTGGCAAGGGGTTAGAGTGTCTTAGTAGCCCTGCCTTTGTTTTAAGCTTCCATTAGTCCATGACTACTTTCTTTCACAATCAAAGTAGACATGAAAGGCATGTTTTGCTTTGCTCTTTTCATTATTCCAGAGAGCTCTAAGTCCCTATTAAAGTTCACGATGGAATCAGGGTGTAGAATGATGGATTTAAAGGTATCATAAAACTCTTCCTGGTAAGTAGTAGTCCCCAAATATATTCCAGTTGTGACCTGAGTGAGTCTGCTGGAGGCATCCCAAGCAGCTATGCACTGGCTCTGCAGATCCTTTGAGCTGAGGAAATTCATTTGCATATGGATGCCATGCTAAGGAAGCCAGCCTGGATTTCATTACTGCTAATGATGTGTGTGGGAGAAGTGATTTAGTTTATAGCCAGTGCCAGGCATGGCACAGTAAGGAAGTACTTAATTCATACAAAGCTCTTTCTTGCTTCTAAGACCTAAAATTCAGGGGACTTCAAGCAGCTCCAGTGTTACAGATGTAGTATCTTCATGACCATGAACAGAGCTGTGACTGAGGCAAGGGAAGGAGAGAGAAGGAAACATCAAGATGTAGTGTTGATGTCATAGGGGAAAGGATAGGAGGAGAAATGAAAGGGAATGAAAAGCAGAAGAGAAGAAAGACCAATGGAGGATGAGAAAAACCAGCAGGAGAATTGGCTCTGCAGAAACTGTGGCTGCCAAGGCTGGAATTTTGGACTTTGGAGGTGACAGAATTTTCACTGGGTCTTTGCTATAGTTTTCACAACTCAAAATGCAGGCCTGCAGTAAGATGTCCATCTTCAGAGACAAGTTTCTAAGAACTGGAAAGGAGAAAAGGGACCCCAGGATACCACTGAATTTGGAGTAGTTGGGAGTTGCTGCACTGCCTGAAGGCATCTTCCTACTCCACTGGAGCCACCTCTGCTTCTCTAAAAGACATTGCCTCAGACAAAGGAGAGGCCTGGGGACAGGTTCTTGGCATCTGCTTCAGGGGTCGAAGGGGCTACTATGCTCAGGCAGCTTCAGGAAGAGCTATTTGAACTGGGATCAGTGTCTTGGGTGGTCTCTCAGCTGTGAGTGATAAATTCATCAAGCAGAAGAAAGGATCCAGAAAGAAGGAATAGGTGAGTGAGGCAAATAAATCAGAGGGATTAAGGCACACCATATCAGCATGCTGAAAGTGTCTAGAGCATGCACTGCCCCCAGGACAGAATTTAAAAGGTTGAGAAGGCTTTGAGGAGGAACCCAGTTCTCAGGTTTATTGGTTCCAACCCCTCTGGTGTTTTGTACTCCCCTGCTATCATTGCACAGGGTGGCAGGGAAGAAGGGCTGTGAGCCCATTGCTTGGGCATGGGATCTGACCATCCACCTGCAGCCCACAGTATGAAAACCTGAACAAAGGTCTTTCAAGAGGAATTACTCCTGCCTTATTCATGGCACAGCAGCTGGTTGTAATGAATTTTAACTGTTTGGCTGCAATCACCCACAATACATGCAATCAAAAGGGTTATGGCCCTGCTCACTCCTGCAGCAGCCTGGAAATGCTATCTCTGAAAATACAGGATGGTTTTGGGAACCTCGATTTAAGCATTGTTGTTCTGTAATTTTCTGAAGAGGGAAATCAGCTGGTCAGTTGGACAGGGGAATGTGAACACCACTTCAGTATATCTGTGAATGGGAAATGCAGCTTGGAGAGTTCCCTGATTTCTGCTTCATCTGAGTTGAACTCAAAGGGTATGGAACGGTGACATTTAGCTAGGGTTACTGGAAATTAAATATTGTTTACTTGATATTGCAATTGAATTCAGAACAGCTGTAAGATGTCCTTAAAGAACAAGTCCCAGCTTTAGCATTTGTGTGTCCCTGAGAGAATACTGAGATTTGCTGAACTGATGGCCTTTGCATGTGGTTTTAGGCCAACTGCTGCCTCTTGAATGTTTTAGTATGTGCAAGTCACTTGAAGATCTTCATACCCAGTTGTCTGAAAACAGCACACAGACTTCACCAACTAGAAGAAATAAGAAAGACGATTTATCAAAAAGAAGAAGCAGGAATCAGCTACATTACATTTAGAGATTATCTGAAGAGCAAAGGTGAGATAAAATAAAGTGCAATTATTTCCTAGACCAAGGGAAAACAAAAGGAGAAAAAGAGATTATGTCAATGCATTATTTTTACTGGGCCTCTATTGGCAGACTGAATTGTGTTGGGGATGGCTCATTTCTCCCCAGCAACAGCAGGTTTTAAATAATGCTTCATATTTCCCAGGTTTAACAGATGAAGAAAAGTAATTACTTGGGAGGCAAATAGAGCAGATTTGCAAACAGAGGAGAATGTTTTATGGCCAGACTTGCAAAGATTTGGCTCCTGCAGGTGCCAGAAAACTCTGCATCTGCTTTAATCAATATGGGTTGGTCCTTGTTGATTATTTCTTTGGGATCCTCATGGTTCTTAAGGCAGTAAAATTTTATATTATCCAGGACAATGTGACTGTACAACTTCACAGAGAGGGCAACTTACCTGCAAATTCAAAGTGCACAGCTTTTGAACCGTAAGAACTTCTGGTTCAGAGAAGTCTGAGTTTTGTGTTTTGTTTTGTTTTTGAAATGTCATTGTTCTTTCATGTCTGTATTTAGGACCCATTTGCCTTGAAATGTTGTATGGCCGGGCTTGCAAACACTTGGACACTACAGACAGCAGAAGACTCTCTATTTGCTTTGATCAAGAGAGTCTGATTATTTCTTTGAGATCCCCATCGTTCTTGGGGTGGTAGTTATAGACCAGCTACAGCTACATCAACATTCAGCTTTTCTTCACACAGAGGGCAACTCACCAGCAGATTGAAGCTGAATATCTGCTCAGTTTATTACGAAATGACCAAGAGAAAAACAAAAGAGCCTGGAAATGCTGAGCAATGCAGTGGTGGGTGTAGAGACACCCTGTGGTGTCACCTTGACTGCTTTGGTTTTCATGACAGTTGAATTGGGTTGGAGTGTGATGGGATTTGGTCTCCCTGTCTGGCCTCCCTGTCTCCCTGTTTATAGTGACCCTGCTGTAATGTATCTTCTTTAAGATAAGATCTTTAAACACAAGAGGCAAGGAGAGAGGGGAGAGGGCAAGCAAGCACTGTATATAGCATCTGTAACATTTAATTATATGAGACAGGGATTTTCCAATAGGCCTTGCAACACAAAGAACATTCAGCTATCAGCATCACAGTATATATTTTCTAAATCACAACACCCACACATTTCCTTAGCCAAGTAGAAGTTTTCCCTCCATGGCTGCATATCTAAAATTAGCCTGAAGGTCAAATCTGAATAGAAATACCCTTATCATTGAATGTGCTGGGAACGATTGGTGCAGTGGGCTCAATTTTCCCATCGAAAACCTTCATTTTTTTTTTTTTTAAATAACAGTTGCTTTTACAGTCAAAGAGCTTGGAGAAAGGCAAAATGAGGCCTGCTGTATAAAATCAACATCAATATTCTGCTTTGACTGCAAGGCTATTTTTATTGCCAACTATTTTAAATGTAACAAAATGGATATAGTGAAGCCACAGTGGAAAAGATGCAGCAAGAGGCTTCTGAATAGCAAGTCTCAGCACAGACATATGAAAGAAAGGCCTTGAAATTTGGAAGATGTTTGTATATGAAGAAAGACACAATGAAGAATTCTAAGTTAAGAAATGCATTGTTGAGAAGAAGTGAATAGTTCAGGTCTAAAAATAGTTTTTTAACCTGCAGTTGTATTATGTGAGGACTAAGCAGCCTATGCTGCATAAACTCAAAAGCACCGTCCTGCAAGAAGTGCATTTATCAGCCACAGTGTTTTATTGAGTGCTTTAATAATACAAGTGTACATCAACTGATCCACAGTCAAAAGTGGCAGGTCCCTAAGAAATTTACAAGCACTTTTTTTTTTGTTTTTTAAGTAAATCAAAATACATATTAATTTGTTCAATGCCATAGCCTTTTGTGTGGGAAACAGAAGGCTAGTGATAAACACAGTCTTAGTAATGCACAGTGATTCTTGATTTTAAGCTTTTATACAAAACTTGTTCCCAGTAGCATGCACCCACCATTAAAGACTTCAGTACAAAAAAATAACCCTAAACACTACATTTAAGTAGAAATGAGATATAATTCTGAATTTGTTTGTTTTCCCCAAAACCACATGAAAGAAAGAAAAAACCAACCCCACACATTAATACAAAGCTTTCTGATAAAGCTCTATACTATTACAGATCCAACATTCTTTGCACTGATAACCAAAATCCCCTGTCTACATTTGAGGGAAACAACTTTCAAGTTAACAGAACAAAAAAACCCAGAACAAATAAAAATAAAAATAAACCAAAATGAAGGAAAAAAAAAAAAGAAAGTAAGGACAACCTTTTGTCACAAAATGGTTCAAGATTTAATAAAAAATAAGAATGAAGGGAAGGGCTATTGATGCACTTAGTGAATGTGCTTGCACAGGTCCAGCAAATCCTAGAGGAGGTTCCTATGTGGCGTATCGCTTGGTCCACTGTCTGGCCATTCTGTCGTGCTCTGCTCTGTTAGTCATGTACTGAGTGGCAATGCTTCCAACCAGGGGGTCAGCTGAAAAGGAAACACAAACCATGAAACGCCCGTCAGCCCAGGGAGGACGAAAAAGCTATTTTTAGATCCACATTCGTTCAGTTCTCTCAGGTCTAACAAGGTGCCCACATATACCAGCCTTGTTTTCAAAGCAGGGAAGGAAGGAGATGAAGGTGGCATGGATGGCAATTAGCTATACATGCCTCGTAAACATATAACTGAAACAATCTTCTAAAGTTCTACCTCACAAAAAAAAAGTTCTGATAATTTTATTTTGCGCTAAAACTCATTTATTTATGGTATTAGACTCCCACAACTATTCATATTCTCACTTAATAGGAGGATGAGCTCTAATTCTATTATCAGGTTGAATGTTGTTTTGTTTTTTTTAAAATACTTTCATTCAAAGCATAAAGAAATGTAAGAAATTAGGGCAGCAAGTACTATTTTCAAAGCAACAGAAGTTAATTCCAGATTTTGGGATTTTTAATTTAATTTATGGGATCTTTCTGAGCATTCCTATGGCTAGAATGCTGCATTATATGGTCTGGATCTGTGAATTTCTTCACAAATAATTAATCAAAACCAATCAGTCCCCTAAAAAAAACAATTCAAGACGAGACATTCCCATAAGTGACTGCATTTCATCAACATTTTTCTTTTGCAGACAACATTTTTTCTCATTTTCAGCAGACAAAATTTATAGCTTCCCCTTTTTTTGAGGGGAACACATGCTCTTGATATTTCTGCTGTGAATGTTCTGAGATTGTACTGTGCAAGTCCAGAGGCACAGATACCACACTTTTCCCTGACTTAGGACAGATGAAGATGACTTCTTGTGAAAGTCAGGTATTAATCAGCTTTGTTGTTGTCTGAAGATGGTGCCACTGAACAATCCGAGCATCGGCTTTCTCGGTACAGTTGTAATCTGAGTGTGGTGCTTGCACTGTTAACCATGGAAATTCCCGGGACAAGATGTCAGGCCTTCTGTCAAGCAGAGGAAATCTGGGCCTTTTTTGTTTGGTTGTTGATGATAAGAGTTTATGATAGGGGAAACATATTGGCTTAGCCAAAAATTGTTTGATTGGCTGACTGCCAATCTCACCGAATATTAGTGAGTAATATCTAATAAAAAAAATTTCTTTTGCTTTCCATGCATAACCTGCATTTTCAGGAAGAGCTTGTGATTTGAATGTTAAGTTTGCACCTTCTAAATTAGTAAGACAAGTAATCATTGTGACTGCAGTGTACTAAGTCCCTGTAGTCTCAGTCCTGCAAACACTTACTGCATGTGCTTACCTTTAATATCTTAATATATCCAGAGGAGGTCACTGAGGCCTGGACTGGATTATTTTTACATGCATGTGTGTAAAAGAAGTGTATCTGGTCTAAGATAAAATTTAAAAGTTGAAGACTGGAAAGTATATCACCTTTAACTCCACAGCCAGGGAGAAAAACTGTATAGGGGATTATCTGAGGGATTTTGTCCTGTGCAAATGGGAGGTTAACAGTCTACAGGCTCTTAAGTAGCAAAAAGTTATTTGTGGCTGGAATGAGGTTTGAGAAGCACTGCAGGGTAAATGGGGAACTCGAGCAATAGGAAAGGGCAACATTTCTCTTCACAAAAGATTTCCCTAAATAGCAACAGGGAAACCTTGTCATAGTGTAATGGCAGCTTGGGGATGAGAGTGAGAGCATTGCTGCAAATTCCCACATCCTCCTCGGACACAAGGCCCCCGTGCAAAGAAACACTTCCACAGACTCGTGGAAAAATAGAGACTAATGGTTGAACTTGAAAGTAATCTTTGAAGCAAAATTTGAAGCATGTCCTGGTTTTCATGCTTGTAGGGGAAGGTGGGGTTTGCCCTCTGAGGCATCAGGCTGGGAAGGGTTGCAGGAATATCACAGCATTACCATCTGGAATGCGGCAAGTTCTTATTGACGTTTAGTGTGTATTTAAAGTCATGCCTCTGAGATCTTTATAAAACCTTGTATGAGTCAGTGAACAGTGATGTGCTGTAGTAAAGGTTTATCTGGTTCAAATCTGGAAGTTTTTTTCATGTGCAGGATGAATGTTTCTGCAAAAGCATGTCTTTCACACTGAGAGCTGTAAATTGATTTCCTTGAGATTTGCAAGGCTACTGAGGATCACATCATCATCCCCAAACCTGGATGATAATTAGAATGTTTGGTTTCCTAGTGTGGGGTTTCATCTATATTTCCTTTTAGGAGCAAGAAAGTATTTCAAGACCATACATCTTTACAAGGCTCTGGAAGGTACAGGCTCTTCCCCCAACCTCCTCCCAGCACGGGACGGTGTCTCCTTTCCTTTGGGGTGAGAGAATCAGTGAGAGGCATTCTTGGTAAGGTGTGGAAATCTGTTCAATTCCAGTAATGTACAGAACTAGGCTGTTTATTTATCCGTGTGTTCAAGCCTTTGTCTCTGCAGTGTTTTGTTTGGCAGTTGAAAGAGTGGAGGTGATGGCCTGTAAGACATCTGAGGTCCACAAAGCTTTTGTTGTAGGTGTGTGAATTCCTGCTGAGTGACCTGAGAATCAACTATCAATCATCTCAGGTGCTTCCCCTAAGCCAGTGCCTCCCACCACTGGTGTCTGCCTGTATGAAGCAGGACTGTGGAAGCAAAGAGAGGTCCTTGCTTGCTGTAGCATGAGCAGGACCAGCTGCACCCACAGCCAGCTGCCAAGTGAACACTACTAAAAGGTACTTTCAGTAATTACAGCAATGACATTGATTTTTTTTTCGGTTTGGCTGTGTGTTTTGTTGGTAATAACAATACTGAATAAAAAACCAAACCCACAGTTCAGGAAAGCCACTTGCTCATTTGAGAGCAAGGAATTTATTTCAAGGAATAGAAAAATAGTTACTGACAGCGAGGCTCAGCTATTTCACATCTCTGTGAGAGGGTCTGGAGCTGTGTCACATGTAAATATTTATGAGGACTTTAAAAAGGATACTTTAATATGTGCTGGAAGAACTGGCTTATTTTAGCAGTTGCTGTGAAGCCATAAAACCATCAGGAGGCACAACTGCTTTGTTTGGGAAGCCAGGACAGCTGGCGAGGAGGGAAATTTAAACTTCAGACCAGAGCCACCCAACCAGGGGCACAGCAGCCAATTTGAAGCAGCATTTGTGCCACGGGATGTAAGGACAGTGTGTGAGCTCCAGAAATGCCATTGGTCTCTCCCTGCAGCTGTGTGGGCAGCTCCAGCCAGCAGGTCCAAGGAGACACATCTCTCAACACTTTGTGAGTCATGAGTCACCACTGCTGTGTAATTCACCGTGATGGGCCGTAACACAGAGATTACAAGATAAATTGAAGCATCTTAATTAAAACAATTAAAAGATTTAACTCCCAACATGCACAAGCCTTTGTTATAGTGCCCAAGTCCTACAAAATATCAAATATGAGGAAGAAATCCTACAAAATACCAAGTATGAGGAAGAAACAATGGTTTCCATTTACCCCCCTATGCTATGTAGGACATGGCTGAGCACCACCTGGTGCTCAGCTGGGCTGCACTGTTTAAGAGTTATTGTGAAATATCCATTAGTAGGGCCAAATATGTATTTATAAAACAACCACTGCATAAACTATCTAAGTAAGAGATGAAAAGGAAAATTTGGATCTCAAAATTCATAGCAACATTTTTTTTTGTTTCCATTTCCCACTACCAGAAAGCTTTCTTACTTTCCATTTGTATATATTTGCGGTTTTAATCTTGATGCTAGAAATTTGTTTCTATAACTAGTCAACTGCTCTAGTTTTTACTGGCTTTTTTTTTCCTGAAAGAAGTAGCATGATTCATCAATGAATCAGGTTTAATTTCAGAATTTTACTCTAAACAGGATTGTGTCCAAATCACAACAATTACCAGGGGATAGGAGTATAAAGCTATCCCAGGAATGTGTTGGTGAAATAATCTTGTGAAAGAAATTAAAATAAACCCACAATAAATGAATAAAAAAGCATATCTATGCAACTCAAGGCCTGACAGGAGATCACCAGATGTGTGGTGGCTGGCTTGAGAGCTGGGATGGCACCCTCTGTGCACAGCTCCTTCCCTGTCCTGTGGGCAGGAATGGGCTTCCCAGCCTTTGGGGTGCTGGTGGCTGTGCCAACCTGGAGGAGCTGCTGCAATTCTGTGGACCCAGAAATCTTTAGACCTTGTAATTTACTGTTCCTTCTAAAAACCCACCCTAGGATGCCTCCATAACCTTTAACTTGTGTGAAGGAAATTTTTTATCCTGTACTCTGATTAACTCCATGCGAAATATTGATACACCAGGAATTACAGGATCAAATTTTACATCACAGAACAGTATATGGGTTATGAAAATATATAAAAAAGGCACCATATTATACAGGCAAGGACAGAAGCTATGGTTCAGCAATGTAGTTTACAAGGAAAATGTCAATCTAAAGAACTAGACTATGAAAAAAAATCTTCTGGATGATTTACAGGAAGACTGCAGCCGCTAAATCCCTCCTCACCTCACCATATGTAATCCTCATGTTATATTAGAATTCATGAAATTGCCCTATATTTATGTGATTTTGAAAGCTGGGTGATCTGGAGCTTGTCCCTAGCTTAAAAAGGTTGGATGCACTGCTCCACAATACCTTGTCATCTTCTTTTGCAGCCACTTAATATGACTGTATAAGGAAGAACATTCGTGTCTCACGTCTATTGTAAGGCTAATCAAATTTACAGTTCAATTTTAGGGAGTTAATGCTATTTGGGATTTGGATGAGCTGAGGTTTGGTCATTACAAAATTTCAGCTGTGTTCAATGCTAGTTAAACTGCTTTATCATTCAGAAGGCAGACTATAATTCTTCTTTAAAAACTACTTTCCCCCCAAATAAATGAAAATATATTGCTACACTGTATTTTTCTCAGCTTGAATTTTTACAGCTCTTTCTATGTCAGCAAATAGCAATTTCAGAGCAGAATTCATCTCCTGGGCTTTGCAATGCTCTTTTAAAAATACAGCAAACATACTCCAGTGAAATAAAAAACGGAGATGGTGTGTTTAACAGCTTGATTTCAATGTGCCTTCCCCATCAACCACACAATGTGCAATGAAATTCCAATCCGTAATGCCAACATGGTTAAAGAGACACACATTTAGACTTAAAACATACATTACGGGTATTTGTATGCATTTTATATATTTTTTATGAGCATTTATAAAGTAGAATTTTATTTCCATTGCAGTATTTTGCAGTTTTAATAGAGAACAGCTGATGGAGCCAGTTATTACATCACCACAAGTGGGTTCTCAGAAGATTTCTGGAGTACCTTAAAACCTAAAAAAAACCACAGCCCTATAAAAATCTCAGTTTCTTCAGCCAAATATTTAGAATGTACTTTTTTTTCTTGGTCCAGTTTAGATTCAGCTTTGTATCAGGCTGTAAAGAGTTGGACTCCAGCTGAAGAGCAGTATTAAAGTGGAAGAATTTCCAAAGGTTAGATGTAATTTGAAAGGTCTTCTTCCTTCTCCTGAACTAAATGACTCCATGCTTATAGCTGTGAGAGCACCCCATTGAGAGTCTCTACAGAGCTACCTGTACTGAAACAGCAGTCAGCAAAAATTAAATGTTTCCTATTCTTTGGACAGGATGTGTGACATGAAACAAATAAGTAATTTTCTAGTTATTTTAACTTCAGCTACACATTTAGAAGAATTTTTGGTTTAGGGAATACTACTGTTTTTTGTTTCTTTTAGGACAGCCTCTCTTACCAGATATTATGCTGTATTTATTTTTCAATTAAAAATATGTGGAGTGCTTGAGCTCTTATTTTTAAGGAAAAGTCAATGTGCTCTCTATGTTATCTACAGGATACCTGCATTGGAGTCATCTTTATACAGCAGTACAGGCAGGATTGGTTATCCCAAAACCAAACCTCTTCAGAATAAAAGTTCATATTTTCAGTAACTGCATTTTGTTTGGTGCTTTCATTGCAAATAGCAGTGCAGGACAGAAAATATTCCCACACTGGCTTGCAGCAAAAGCCAAGACTTCAGGATCCAATTTTTGTTGGTTTTAATATTGTACCAATCTTTAAGACCCAAAAGGCAAACTAAAAAAAAAAAAAAATTAAAGTTAGGACTGGGACAAGCGCAGAAACTAATACTTCACCGAAACACCAGTTTTCTTAACAGCAAATGGTGACAGTTTGATTCACACCAAAACCACCCTTAATTTAAAAATTATTTAATATGTAATTATACTTTCTTACTTGTTTTCAGTGGTATCCAGGTTAGTGTTATAAAATGACCAGTCAGTGAAAACTGCAAAGGCAGGAGTGAGACATGCTATACCAAATATGTCACAGAACAATTTAGTACTCCAAGAGGAAGGGATTAAGAGAAGATGAATTGTTTGTGAGTAATTTTATTTATTGTGTCACTTTGCCTCGGGAAGTTTTCATAGTCAGCCACATATCACCTGTTTCAAACTCAGTGAACTCCTAGGAGACCATGTCAAGGATACTGTGAGTCTTGATGTAGAAAATGAGATATGTGAAATGCATCACAGCATCCTTCAGTGATCTTAGAGCAGCAGTGTTGCTCTCTTTTGCTATCATTAATAATAATGCACAGACTAAGTAATTCTTTGGGGGTAGAGACAGGTGAAGTGGCCCACTGAATTACTCCACTAACCTTTCACCTTTGAAAAGAGTGCTCAAACCCAGGGCACGAGTGAAAAGGAGCGCGGCAGCGCTAATCCCTGTTTGTGCAGCAATAAAACGAGCTCGCGGTTGGGAGCCTGATCAACACACGCGCACGAACTGGAACAACAGCGTGATTCAAGGCAGAACAAAGGGTGGTAGCAGGACTCTGAATTGCTTTACACAGCCTACAAGCTGAACTACAATTTATTCCTGACTTTCACAAAATCACAATTTCAACTATCCACATAGAATGTATTTAACCATCTGCGAGGCTCTTTGAAAGCAATACAGAAGAATGACAAAGTGACCAATGAACACTGTATTACAAAAAGAGAACAAATAAAATTAGTTTTTTCAGTAAAGAAAAATGGTTGCCACTAGAGGAGAAAGGAACAAATTCTAGAAAGATCAAATGTCTACTAGGAAAAAAGTCAGTGAAGCTAATATCAATTTTAGAAATTATAGTTCACAGTAGAAACTTCATATAATGAAGTCTGCTTCTCATTTCAGGAACTAGTTTTATAGATTTGTCTGCTCACTTCTCAACATTCAGTAGAAACATTCTAATATATATAGAAAGAAAGTCAAGTGCTCTTACAGTGGTGCCTTAGCTTCCCATCTGTGAAGCCGGACTAAAGCTTTTCTATCACCCAGGCAAGGTATCTAGATACTTTCATAAATGTGGCTGTACAGATGTACATCACAAAAAAGGCTGCCAGCCACGACTTGACTCTAAATTTTGAGCGCTGTAGAATTGCCAGAAATACATTTGACTTCCGTTAAGTTTGCACAATGATTGCAGTTACACAAATATTAAGGCATATGTGAGTTGATTACAATGTCCAAACTCTTGTCTGGAGAAAAAAATGTTACCTATCTTCAACAATAAAAGAGCTCTGCAAATCTAGTTTAGGAAACATCCATTTACTAAAATATCCATTTTGTAAGCATGGAGGGAGAAATTCATTCCTCTCTTTAGACTTGTGTTTGATTGCTGTCAGGCTACCTACCACAGACCGGTGTGAAATATGAGGCTGCCTAAGAAAAAGATGTTTCAGAAATAAGGAGTATTATCTGGCCCAATTTTATTAACGCAGCTCTTAAAGGAAAGTGTTGGCAGTGATTCATCTCTGTATCTTGCCAAGGGAAATCATTCTTGTTTAAAGAGAAAGATTTTTTTTTCAGTCTTCAGTTTTTAGCAGGATTTCTATAAACTTTACTGGCTGACTGGGAGTTAGTTGAGGCAATCATGGATCAGCGACGCACAGTGTACTGATCTTGAAGAGTTGTCTTTAATTAAGGAAGAACATGCACCTATTAGATGTGCCAGTATGCTGGAACAATTAAAATTCTAAAATAACACACTTCACTTTGATGCTTGGATGCGTCTCAATATTAAAAGCACAGATACATTAGCAATGTGTCTGTTCATAATAACTTACTCCATTGAGAAGCAGTCATTGCTATTAGAAAAAAAATTAATAAAAAGGTGTTAGTAACTGTAGAACTTAATTTGAAAGACATTACATGGCATGTGGTTTGATAAAATTTGAAGAAGCTACAGCAATACGCATTTACCTTGTGGAAGATGGCTGTGAGCGGATAATAAGAAAATCACAGCCCTCGGATCTCAACATGTTGTCAAGCAACCAAAATGCTAAGACCCATAATTAAACTGGCTTTTATCCATAGGGTCATAACTGTATTTTCAGAAAAGCACTGTGGATGTGACTTTTTTCGTGTGTCTGAAGATTCACTAAGAGGGGGATAGCTAGCTACTCTGTAGGAATGGCTCGTGTTCGGCATTTCTTCCGTCTAAAAAAAATGGAACCAGTTTTCCTCTGGATTTGTCTCTCTATTTCCCACTAATCACCTCCTCCAGGCAAAGAATTGACCTATGGGTCTTACACATCCTGGGCAAACAGTTTAACCCCTAAGTAACTGAGGGTAAAACTATTCTCTGTGACCATGCTTTGTGAGGGGTTAGACATCCAATAATCACATGTACCAAAGGTAGATTGCTCTGCAAGAAAACCAGGAGGTCCTATAGGATCCACTTACCATGTGGACTCCCAGAGGACAGGAAGGGAGGAGGTATTACTGCGTGGTCTGGTCTTTTAGACACTGAGAGGCTTCTAGAAACTAAGAGAAAAATGAGTCCTAAAGCCATTTTCACTCTTAGAAGAGTGTTTGAATGTGAGCAATATCAAAAATCTTCAATCTAAACATACCCATTTTAGGTCAGATGCAGGAGTCATCTGAATCCTGCTCTTGAATCTATCCCTTTATACCTTTATTGCAATTCATCCTTAGAAAAGTCTACATGTGCTATGAATGCTGCTTATTTTGGTCTAATCTGATTTTCCCCTTCTTGTCCGATTAAATCTCATCATTAATTTGTCAAATTTGAATCCAAACCTCATTATTAATTTGTCAAATTTACATCCAAAACTGCTATTAAGAATCCCATAAAAATGCCAAAAGAATACAAGAGGCTTTTATTCACAAAAGGCGGGGTTAGTGAAGAATTTTATCCCTTCTAAAGGCCTACTAAATGAAACTCATTCATAGCCCAGGGCCTGAAATCCCTTGGCAGGTTGAACATCCATTGGAACAGGAATAGGAACTTAGGTGTGCCTTGCATGAGCACACCTCCTACTGTTACCCAATAACACAAAAAGCAGTCAGGTCTCTCCATTCCCTATCTATACAGGTAATGACTGAGGAATCAGCAGGTGAGTGAGAAAATGACCCCATTTTAGCAACCAACTGGACTATCCACTTCTAGATTAACTTCAGAACATGAATATAATTATGCCTAATTATGAGCTGGTTCTAATAGGACTAGAAGGAAAAAACAGGTTAAACAAAGTAAGTAGCACTCATCATGTAGGCAAGTTCTACTCCTGGATTAGTTGCAATGAAGCTACATGGTAACACTGAAAAAGACTGAATTTGTGATATTTTACAGCAACAATTTCTTACTTTGTAACAGTTAAAATAACTCTTATCTTTCCTCCCTGAGGGGTCACATTGACTCCAGTGGCATGCTTGACTAAATGATAATCACTTTGCAAAATGATTTCAGGCATTGGCATAAAGAGTTCTGAGATTGAGCCGTAGAAAAAAGCTACGCAAGGTAGAGATGAAAAAGACACAAAAGGTCATTAAGGAATTCCTTCTGCTAGTATAACATTATGTCTTACAGTAAGTTCTACTTTCATGCCACTTTATACAGCCACTTTATCTAATCAATATTATAAAAACTCAAGCAACGAGGATTCCAGCCCCTCAGAATTTTCTGAAATCAAATTCATCTTGGAGTTGTAAATTCTCCACTCCATAGAAGGGCCTTTTTCTAAGCCTTGTACAGATGGAAAATTCTACAAACAATTTACTAATCAAAGCTCTATTTCTGTATCCCACATGAATATGAAATCTTACAGTACAGCCCATCCTTAAATTTGGGACAATGCACCATATATTTTGGTATTTAAGTAGCTGTCTACAACTCCATCTAGCGCACCTGAACTTAATTTGCTGTGAAAATGGGATTCTGAAACACACACTGCATATAATTTGTTTTATTTGTTGCCTTTGATAGATCTGCAAAACTGTAAAAAACAAACAACCGTTTCCTCCTCCCCTGCTGAATAAAGTAGAAAATTAGCCATGCAAAATATGAGAGACATGTCTTGCAGCATTGTAAATCATCTCTGAAGGTAGAATCTGAATGACTCAGGAATACTAATTTCTGAAATCTTATGCAAGAAAGTGAGAGACTAAATGATTTAATAGCTAACATATCCAGGCTTATAAATTTTGCCTTTCAGGACTGACTCTACATTCTTATTGGGAATCTGTTAGCCAAATGTAGCAGGCTTCCTTTCAGGAGCTTAAAGAATGTGGAGCAGTGTGATTTCTATGGTGAAACAAAAATAATTGTATTTTAGGAACGGGAAAAATTAGTCTTAAAAATAGTCATGCTAATTAGGTTCCTGAGGGTGGTTCACAGACAGTTAGAAATGTATGGCAAGGAATTTGAAAATCTGTCCTTGCTTTCACGTTAAAAAAGGTTCACAGGGAAAAAGAAAATCAACAAACATACAAAACAAACCCCCACTTAGAAAAATGGAACAAAGTCTAAATGAAAAATCTGGAGTATAAAAGCTCAGCAGGACTGATGCCAATTTACTCCATCTGAGATTTGAGCTATTTTTATTGACTGGGAATAATTAATATTAAATTAAATTATTGTGAAATTAGAATGTGATGTCTAAATCTATTGATTTTCTAGTTTTATGTATTTTTCCTTTAAATATATACAGTTATATTACTGAGAAAAATATATTCAGTAGAATGGGTTAAGCCTGCAAGTGATGTATCTACTTCATTAAAAAAAAAAAAAAAGAAAAGATTCCAACGTGATTAAAGACATGTCTGTATTGGCAGACAAAACCTGCACGAAATAAAGAAAATATATTTAATGACTGTAAAATATTAGAGTGTATTTTAAAAGGCAGATTACTTTTTATCTTGGAACTCACTGAAATTAAGCTAGAAACCTGTATTTTATGTATGAGAAATAACGAAGAGCTTTATTTAAATACTTCACATTGTTAAACATTTAACCTTGCTGACTTATTTTGGTCTTGGTTCACACAAAGATTTATTATGTGTATGCACTAGAGTACCTGTCTTCTCTCTGAGCTAATGTGCATAGGAAACCTCCACTGGTAGTATTTTAAACTACACGTTTATTGGAAAGAAAATGAATTTTAACCTTTTGTATTTGTAGCATCCATCACTCATGCATTTTCTCAAGGACTTTTAATTTAATGATGGTTGAGCCTAAGCTTAAAGAAACTGTGCAGAAACTTCCTGAGCAGAAATTAACCAACTTTTAAAAGTCCAGTATGTATATTTATCATATAGCTTTTATAAGTTTCATGTAAAAACAACCAAACCCAAAAGTCAGGCATATATTTTTCCAGATTTACTTCCATTTTGTCATAAGACTGTATTTTATATGTTCTAGAAACCCTTTCTGAGGAATAATAAAAATGAGGAACAGTTAAGTGTTGTGACAAGACTCTTTTTTCTTATGAGTGCCAGTTACATCCCTGTACATTTATTTCTTGTCACAGATGTACAAAGCCTCTTTACTGATTTGGATTTTAGTCAATCTCTGATTTAATCAGATGACATTTAATAAACTGATGGTTGGGTATTATTATGTCTGAAGTTCAATTTTTCTCACATCTCCTTAAGCTAAAACAAATTAGAAGCAGAAACATTATTGAAAAGGACAAGAAATCATTAACAGCATGGTCAAAGCTTTTCCATTTAAGGAATGGTTGAAATCTAAGGTGATTTCTTTGAGAGGGAAAAAAACCACAAAATAAGATGTGACAGGTAATTTGGTAAAGAAGATTAAAAAGAAAAAAGTGGTCTTGTTTATCTTTTCCATGGCAAGAAAGGAACACAAACAAAACCCCACCACATTTAGCAAAAGTTAAAAGAAGGAGATGCTTCATACATCAAATTGTTAAACACACACAAAAAGTATAGTGTAGGAATACTACAAGGTGATTTAGGAAACTCAAAAAAGAACTAGAAAACTTGGTAGCCATGCACCACCTGTGCTACCATTGCAAAGGCTGTACTGCTCATGCTTCAGCACATAATCTGGTTCTTAGCTGTGGCTAGGAGGGAATTTCCTCTCCTGTGTATTACTATGTGAGTAAAGTGCTTTGAGGGATTTTTACACTTTTCTCTGAACTACTGAGGGATGAGCAGTTGCAAGCAATGTACCTGACTCAATGAGTAGCGCTGGTCTTCTGCTAGAGAGTGACTGTACTTCTTCTACTCATTATTCTTTGCAGAGTTCCAGATACATCAGAAAAAAAAGGAACAGGGTAAGTGTGTGTGTGAATGGCATCTGGAGCTATAGCTAATGACTGCATCATGCCTTGGATACCACAAAATCCAGATTTTATTTTTAGAAAATAATCTCTACCATTCTCTTTCTAAATTACATAAACCCACCAATTTTCTCATGTAAATATTTCCAGACACTTTTAAGAAAAAACCAAATTATTTAAACAGACTTAGACTTCTGAAACCATAATGGGGGGTTTAAAATGAAGTATTTCTAAACAATCTTACTTCTATAGTTGTGTTAATCTTTTTAATGAAGTCTTGTGAGCTTTGAATAGCCTAAATCTAAACACACTAAAAGCCTCTATGCTCACAAATAATGGTCTTCTACCCATAAGGTGTTGTCAAAGTGCAACTGAAAAGAGCAATGATTTAGGCCAACATCAATAGTAATCCTGATCCAAGCCTCCTCCCCCTGTACACATAATTAGGAGATATTCCAAGACATATTTTCCTGAGAACTACTAAAGGGATGACAGTTCGCAAATGTTTTCCCTGCTGTTATAATAATCCCCACAGTCATGAGTTCATGTTGAGGGGACTTACTCAACTGATAAGAACAAATCTTGTAACAGTTTCATCAGCTTTTCATGGCACAGGAAATTAATTCTATTTCAATGCATATCTATATGCAATTTTCATAATGTGCAACTGCATTTCTTGCATTTACATCTGTTTAACACCATGTTTATAGATCATGTCCACAGAGTTGAAGACATATAGGTGTATGTGTCTGCAAATATTTAAAGACCAGATGTATAGCAAGTCTCTTCCTGGCAGTGCTGAGAGGCTCCTAGTGAGACTTCAGATGTGTAAATCCCATGGGGAGTACTGAAAAACCTGCCAGCTGTCAGCCAGCAGCTTTAGGTGCCTAAATGCCTTTAACATATTGGTACTGTGTGTTCAGCTCAGAATATGAGAAGCTGTAAGTGATTCAAACTATAGAATAGAAGTTAGTATTGTATGCACACTGCAACATAACTGGTATTGCACAGTATCTTTTAAAAGGAATGGAAAGAGAAAGCACTGATGAGCTACCACGAATTTGTAAATATCATCTCTAGATTCTGTGATACGATCAGTGCAAATGTGTAAATTTACCTATGTAGAAGGTTCTGCAGAACAGGGAGGGGAACATACAGTATTTATAGATACACAAGTACTTTCTTGCAAAAAGAACTTTGCAATTGATGGGATCTCTTTGCTCATGTTTTTCTCAAGACAACCCCACCTTTGATGTAGTCATTCTGCACTCACTGAGAGAGCAAACTCCATCAGTTTTATGCTGGATTTTCCTTTCATGCTCCCTTAGGACAACTTCTTAGGATGGCCTCTATGCTGAAAACCCATTCACTCTGCTCCCTGTTCAGCAACACTGAGGCACCAGAGCAACCCCACACTGCACTTCGTCTTTGCAGAGCCAGAGCCTCCTGAGTGAGCTCATCCCATTTGGAGACAACCCATGTCAGAGATATAAAAAGGAACAGAAAGGTTATGATGCAACTCAGAACAAACCAAAAAACATTACTCCCTGAACTGATTCCCGGCTGCTTTAACTTTCATTTACTCTGTGTTACTTGTTGCCATGCTTGAGTGACATGGCATATTTTCCTGCTTCAGATACAAAGAAAGCATTTTCCATTGTGCTGAAACAGGCCAGAAACCTGCCCACTTCCTGACAGAGTACAGTATACAAACTCTGAAGAAAAGGGAAAAAACAGCTCCAAGCTAAAGAATATAAATAATCTCAGACAACAGAGCAATTTCATTGTTTACATGACCCTTTGCTGCTTACAAAAAGGATATATGGGAAAATGAGATTGTTTTGTTGTATGTCGGATAGTACTGTGTTGTGACATTGCACCTGATAGCCTCTGGGTGCCAGGAAAGAATCAAAGTAGCAGGGCTTAGCCAGCCTCATAAAATGGGACAAATAATATTGTTTTACCAGCTTAAAAGTAGTTCAGTCATTTTCCAGAATATTCATCACATTTGACAAATCTACTCAAATCTGGATTATTAAAGAATGAGCATTTATAATTTTAATGAGTATTTATAAGGAATACTTATAATTTTCCTGTCTTCTATATGTCTTGACAAAAATGTTCAAAAAGGAAACAAAATTTCACTAGAAGCCACAACAGCATTTACTTAGGCACAGGAAAGCCTAAGAGTCCTTTTTGATAAACTGTTGAACAAAGCTGTTAAGATGTTAAATGAGAAAGAAAAAAATTCAGATTGGATTCTGAAGCAGTTTCTGATAGTAGCAAAACATGCAGATTATGGCTTTAAGGAAAAAAATTGCAAGAATGAGGAAAATGAGAAGTGGCTCATCCCTTGAACTTGCTGTCATCCGGAGTTTCTAAATTCACTTCACAAATGGAGGTGAGGGGAAAAGAAGGAATGATAATTGGGAAGTCTAAAAAAATTGCAGAAGGAACACCTGATGTGAACTGGCACTGACAGAAAGCAGCCTCTGCTATGGGGAAGCACCAGATGAGGAGGAACATGGTGCATGCTTCCTGCTAGATTGAGATATATGGAATAACGGAGAGAAACGAAGATCCATCCAGACTGCTGAGTGGTGAGGAGCATGGACCTGTTCTTCATTACCTAGGGCTGGGTAGCTATTTTAAAGTTGGAACATGGAAGCCAAATAGCAGAGCTGTGACCACAAGTCAGCCAAATTCCCACTCAGAGCCAAATGCTCCAGCATGGAACAGATTTTATTATTACAGCTATGTTACATTTTCCTTTATTAAGCTGCCTTGGATTTATTTTAAACTTTTTTTTTTTGGACGGGAAAGCATTTTCAAGTATCACAGTAATTCTGAAAATAGATCTTTTTTATTGATACAGTGGACATCTATTAGTGTATTAAAATGCATGCTGGTATGGCTGGGGCTTTGCTGGCTGAAGAAGCCGAGCTATTCCTGTGGAACCTGATGCATTGACACACACTTGGTTTTTAAGTGGCTGCGACAATTCTGGCTCTTGGTGCCCCTGTGCCAGAGATGATCAGCCCAAAGCAGTGTCAGGAGCGTGGAGTGTGCCAGTGGGCATCAAAGTGTGGCAGTCTCACTCCAACTCCTGGTGGGAGATGCCTCTTCTGAGAGGGCTTAAGTGAACATACTCCCCTTTGTCTGGGGTGTGCAGAAGACAATTCCATGGGTATTGTATTGTATATTGGGTATCCCAGGTATTTCTATCAATATCTGTCAATACCTGATGCAGATTTGTAGAGATTGTGGAATTGCTACGAACAAACATTCAGATGAAGCTTAAGTTTCCCAAGTACCAACACAAATTCAAAATGTGGAGGTACTCAAAGCTTTCTAGATAGCAGAGCTATCCATGTTGCACTCGGAGGTATGAACCTTGGCTGGAGCAATTCCAACAGCTGGATTTGGGACAGCTGCTGAAGGCAAATCTGTCATGGGACAGGGCAGTGGCATTGCAGCAGGACACCAACTTCCCTCCAAGAATGTATACTGCTGTCTGAAAGGGAAATGGGCTGAGAAATCACTAATTCACTTCCCTCCCTTGCATGTTGTCTGACTTAAATCTCCCCACCTACTCGTGTTTTGCAGAGGTTCTGGTAACAGCAGCAATTCCAGCAGCTTTGTAGCAGGGCAAATATCGTTCAGGCTTTTAGGGCTTTTAAGATTATGTTGAAAAATCACTCTCCAAAGTGCTGTTTTAGATCCCATTGAGGATCAAAGATATGCATTAAATTACACTATTGAATCCTTTTCTGCAAAAGATGACAGAACTGGGATTTTATACCCTCAGCAACAGGAGTACAGAACCTTGCACACCCTTAGGAAAATGATAAGGGAAAAAAAAAGGAAAAAGAAAAAAGAAAAAAAGGAAAAAGAATAATGTAATAACCGAATCCCATCTCTAAATTTTCTTAAATACCAGTACCTTCATGCAGGTGTATGTAAGGGTCTTAATATCTTTTGGCAGACCTAAATCATGCCAAACCACATGGATAACTTGTAATTGTAACAGAAAAAGAACAATAGCATGTTATCCAAAATTGCCTGTTATACCTACTCTGTGATAAAAACAAGAGGTTTCTGGGGAAGATAAAGGCAAAATATAAAGATGTCTCAAGACAAGCTTAAAAGCATGTCTTGTGTCCCTCAGTGAGACACGTAAAGATCCCCATAACCTTAAGATCTTTGACTTTGCTTATCTGTGCTTAGATAAATGTAGGTCATTAAAATGCACAGCCACATTACTTCATGTGGGTTAACAAAGTATGAAACCACCTAGTAAATTCATGATTCATGGCAGTACTTGTAAAAAACAGCACATCCACTTCTAACCGGGGTACAATATATTTGAAAGCCACAATGTACATTGCAGAGTTTTTTAACATAAATTATCTACTTTTCAGATGTGCTGTGCAACTGCAACTACGATAAAAATTGATGGGTCTCACATTGAAGTAATGTAGTGCTACTTGTCCAAAGTAATGTAGTGCCACTCATTTAGTCTCATAAGTACATTTATTGTGAGGACACGCATGCTTCAGCCTCAAACTACGTTCACAGCAAACCTTATAGGTAACACTAAACAAACTGCCTCACACTTTCTGGTGAGTTTAAAAGGTAACCAGACAAGCATCTTTACACTGATAATATGTCACTGAAGCATCTGAGAGCAGAGCAACCAACTTGACTAGTGCTGACCCCAGTGAAATGGGTACTGCAGGTGGTTTTTTGAACATATCCTTTGCCAGAGGTTAATGCAGAGGTTTCTCCCTTTCTAGCAAAAGCTTTTTCTTTCTTTAGCTCTTCCTTTCTTTTTTTTCCTTTTTCCTCTTTCCTTTTCTTCTTTTCCTTTCTCCACCACTTCACTCAATTGGGTTAAAAAGCAGACAAACAGTGAAAATGACAGGGCTAAGACAGAAATAACCTTCAGTGGGGCTGCCAAGTGAGATAGGCACATCCAACAGGGAGCAGTAAATATGACAGTGATGATGAGCAGGTTAGTCTGTCTAGCTGCGCCTCATGCCCCAATGAACTCCAAGAGTCAGGAGCATTCAGGAAGGATGAGTGCAGTGAGGATGAGCAGGGGAACAGGAAGCCTCTCTTACAGAAGGAGGCTCATAGACACAGGTCTGGTAGTGTGCATCAAGACAACAAGGGAAGAGCAAGGTTCTTAATTAGTACACCAGGAGTGAAAACCAGAAAAATGGTCACTTAAGGTGTAGGACAAGATTTGCTTAAAAACAAGTGGGTATAAAATTTCTGTGAGTCAGTTCAGGTTAGGAATCAGGCAGAGGTTTCTGAAGAGCAAAGCAAGTGAGGCTCTGTAGAGCCCTTCAGCAGTTACTTTGGCTACGGTTGCCACCCAAATGTTCAGCCTAATGTTTGTGGGAAAGCAATATTGTGGCTGGCCACATCTCAGTCTGCCACTCATGCTCTGTGTGCACCCCCTGGCACATCCCCATTGCAGGAGCTCACAGAGGGGCACGGCTGCCACACAGGGAAGAGGGCCAGGAGCAGCAGCAGAGCATTTGGATCCAGAATGTCAACTGAGGGATAAAATCACCACTGACCATGGAACTTGCACGTGGGAAAATGGTAAGGAGCCAGAGCCAGAGGATGACACCAGAAAGGAAGAGGCTGGTGTGAGGGAGAGGTAGGCTTTGTTCTGATGTTCTAATCAAGGCTTAGCTGCGTGTTATTAAGCAGACAAAATCTGATATTAAGACTGTTCAGACATTGTGGATAATCAGGCCAGCCAAGTTCAGATTTAGAATGTGAAGAAGGAAGCCATGCAAAGAAGAAGCCATGCTGCAGCATTACAATTTATTTTCTCTGAAGCATTTGCAAATGATATTTTTCCTGGGGCTCAAGAACCTTTGGCAGGGCCAGGATGGCAATGATCAACTGAGAAAAATAAACATTCTAACTCAGATCACCATCTCTGTAACTACAAAAAATAATTCATTTGCTTAGCACTTCAAACTCACTAAAACACAAAACCTCAATGGCCATCTGCACTTGAAAGCTCTTTGGATTAAGGCAGTGTGGAAATTTACACTCCCCAGGCTCCGCTTGAACACTTAAAGTATAGTTGACTTTTAGTCCAAGCAAGACAGGTTTTTGTAACTTAATACATTTTCAAAGTGGGGAGTGTCCACACATGGAGTTACTCTGCAGTAACTAACTGCCCACACAGGCCAGCCCTAGCAGCTAACACTGGAAGCAGGCATTTTCAGCACTCCAGCATAGAGCCTATAAATATTCACTCACTCACTCACTCACTCACTCACTCACTCACTCACTCACTCACTCACTCACTCACTCACTCACCCACTCATCTATTTCATGCAGGTGAAGGTATTTATCAGGTTTTGTGGGGTTGCTCATGCACATGACAAAGTATTTACAGGACTGGGGCCCTGATTTGTAGAAAGGGACGTGTGCTGTGCCCTCGAGTACACCTCAAAGAAAAATACTAATGCCTGGACTGGGCTAGCGTATCCCACCATCTCTCCCATGCCTCTGATACATTTGGCTCTCTCGCACTCCCAGATAATGCACACGTGTTCAGTCATACACAAACCCTAGGGCACCCCTTCCCCCCACGGAAAAGTCAGCCAGCTGTTCCAAAATTCAGACCTTTCATTAACAGTTTAGTGGCTGATACTGCCAAGCAAAACAGAGACAATTAATAATAATCAGGACTGAAGGGTCTGAGACAGCTTATGAGTAAAGGATTGTATTAGTTTAAAAAGGACAAACTTGCTCCTGCCTGGAGTGATAGGGAACAAAGGGCGGTGATGTATAACCAGGGAGGAAAGAGACTCTCTCGGTGGCTTTTGTAGGTTACTGTGTGAATGACAGGAGCGGCAGGAGCAAACACCTCTTTTCATTTGCTCAGCCTGCTGGAGAAGAATAGCAGCGCTTGCCAATGAAGCTGCAGCTGTGCTTCAGCGCCGTTTAATCACTGTGTATGACTGAGGGTAAATTAGCTGCCATTCTTACTCCTATTTGTTGCTGTAATGAAGATTTGCATAAATGTAAGAGTAGGGGGTAACTGATACTTCATTCTTTGCTTCAGAGGCCAGGGTGGAAGACTTGCCCGTCCTGCGTGTTTATGTTTGTGGGAGAGTCAATGTTGCGTTTCCGTTTGACCTGATCTGCTTCTGGCTGATGAATGGTGAAAAAAGAGTTCAAAGTTGCTTATCAAATCGAGACCCCTGTTGTGTTTCTGCCTTTAGAAAGGGGCAGACTAGTTAGATGAAGAGAGGACTGAGGGATTAGAAAATTACTCCCAGCTGTAAAAAATATATTTGCATTTTTCTGCAGCTACTTATGTGTATATATATGTGATATATTTCAATGGCATATGTATCAGTGACATATTTTTATCCATCCATCCATCCATCCATCCATCCATCCATCCATCCATCCATCCATCCACCCATCCATCTGATGGTAAGTCACCAATAATTTTTTAATGATAAAATGTCACAAGAATATGTTGCAGGCAGTACACCTGCAACATATTAGGCAATATGATGAAAAGTAAGGACTTGTAAATTTCTGCAAGCCTATTGTTGTACATCAGTAACATTCAAAGTTCACTTTTAAATAAAAGAATATCTAACGTGAAACAGGCAATTTCCAAGGAAGGCAAAAATGACTCAGCACTTCAAAAATACCTGCCAACAGTGCCTTGTGAGACTGGGATACAAATTAAGAAATTGTGTTAATTCATCAAAAAAAGGGAAAATTCTACCATGAAGCAGTGACAAAATCCAAAACTACTTCGTAATTAAAGAAAAGATTTGAAAATGAAACATCATAAAATTGTTTTATTTATTGTGGTTATGACAATGCTTATGGCTGCTAACTGAAAGAGGCTAAATGGAAGAACTTCCCATTTTTGGTATGTTAACTTGTTGTACATGGTAATACGGTATGGATAACTGTTTTCAGTATTCCTCTTACACACTTGATATGCTAAAACTGTTGTTTGACAGCATCTGTAAGGATTTAAGATTGAGAAGGCAGAAGTAGTGAATTTCTAAATTTCAAATCACTGCTGGAAACTGTCCAGCTTTCAAGACGACTGTATCCCTCCAAAGAGAGTACCTGTATTCCTATGAGAGACCATGCATTTACTGCCCTTTTCTCAATCCCTACACAGCTTTGCAGTGTGTCTAGCCCTTTACCTGGTCTCTAAGATACATGAGCAAATATTAATTTGGTTTTTGTACACTTCTGTCATCTATCTGCCTGACTACCTACAGACACTTCTGCATATTTTTGGCCAAACACTAACAGAAATCAATCTTTCAGAGATTTTAGCAGAGAGCATTCAGTCCACCTGAAATAAATGTGCCTAAAATGGTAACACTCTATCACTCCACTTCTCAGCTGAAAGGAACACCACAGGTTTCAATGTTCTATACAGCAACAAACCTACATGAAAATAAAAGCAGTCAATCACATTTTTGCCCGCTCTCACCTTATTTTGAGTTTTGAAATATTTCAATATTCTATTACAGCTTTTGATTCAGCCCCTGATTATGCCAGAATCTCACATTCCGCTCTTTTCAAAGCAATATTTAGCCCTTTGGGCAAATTAAAAATAATATTGAAGTGTATAATAAAAAACAAACCAGCAACAACCCTCATGACATATAAACAAATCACATAATTTTTCTTCAATGATTCTTTAGTAATTTCTACATATTATGGCTTTCCAAGGCTACAGTCAGAATTATGTGCTGGTAAATAGGGTAAGAGAAAGTGGAAATTACAGATCTAGTGGTCATTGGCATAAAACAAATCTAAAAGAGCTGAGGGGAGAGGTTAAGTGCTATGCTAGTTAATAAGAATGACAGCTTGCTTTGAATACCCATGCTGACTGTCCAAGATATTGAATAAACCTCATTTAAACCAATTTTCATTATTTGTAGAGTCTGCGTTAGGCATCTATCATTGTCAGCGTTATTAATATTCTTTTCAGAGACCACATTATCAGCATATTTAAACGAAAGCTTTCCTTTTCAATATTTATTAACTCATTAATATTTCTTGGTGGTAATATCCTGGTTGTAATATCCAAATTATGCATACTAAGGTATTTTCTACTGATCAAACTTTCTGAATTAAAAAAATTTTATTCTCCAGTACTAAAACTGCGCTTGAGCTTCTGAAATTCTGCTTTCTTTTTATACTATTTATATGCATAGAATTTAAAATATGCATAGCATTTAAAATTTACATTTCTGTGTTTTTTTCAGTAGGTACCAGTAAACCAGAGCACTGACCAGATATTACTGAGCTGACCAAATGTGAATGATGAATGAACGAGGATATGAAAGTTAATTCGCCTTACCGGGGTTACAGTCTGTGAGGAGGGAGCAGATGGAGAGGAGAACTTTAGAAATGGTTAACGCTGGACTCCAGTTGTCCTTTAAAATGTCCAGGCAGATGACGCCTTGACTGTTAATGTTACAGTGGTAGATCCTTGTCCGGAACGTTACCTGGAAAGGACAGTGTGTCTCAGTACAGCAGCGTTCAAGCCAGTAATTAGACAATTATTAAGCAATGAAGAACCATAGGTACAAACATTCTGCTTTCCAGGCTGAAATGATGGTACTCTGCAACTGCTGGTTAAAGACTGGGCAAGACAAAATAAAGGAAATAAACTCTGCCTCTTGCAGTTGTGGCCAGCAGTGAAACAGGTTTGTGCACATTGAGAATGGGACACATTTCCTGAGTTTCCTTCTGCCTTCGTCTTATCAGTCTCATTATTTTGTATACGGCCAAAAAAAAACAGTTCCAGCCCCTGATCTGGACAATGTTCATAACTCAGGTCCACAGCTCTTTCACACTTTGAAGGAAGTCAGAACAGGACAGATTCTTCTACTGTCTTCATCTGTTCATCATTTGACACAATAGATTAAACTGTAAGAAAAAAATGCAGAGGCATCACAGCAGTGACTCCTGAAAAATTTGAAGTGAAATATTTTTGAGAGAGGCTGCTCAAATAAAATGCTTTTATTTCCAAATTTTAGGTTACATTTTTATCAGTAGAATTGTTTACAAACACCTTTTGGGGTTTTTTAGTAGTTTATTTTGATGATTTCTGTATCTATTTTATATGGTCCAGAATAATGTCCTCCTTCTTCAAGGTAAAGACACATGCTTTTTATTTTAAAAGAAGCTCAGCTAGGAAAGTTCAGTTCATAGTTCAGAATGAATACTGGGCTACTGGGCAAGAAGGGACAATGTGAAAAAACCACCACTCGGAGGTCATCAAGGACTAATTTCTCCAAATGAGTTCTACCCAAATGACAAGTCACACCCAGATGGTTTCAATGACATGTTCCTAAAATCTAAAATTAAGACACAGAAATTCAGACATCTACCTCACCAGCAACAGCCCTGCCAGGAGAGCTGTTGGAGACAACAGCAGGCAAAGCTCTCCCTGACTCAGGGAAGCTGTGCTCTTTACTCCACTGGAACAGTGCTAATGTAAGCTGGGGGTGCCTACAAACCCACCCCTGCCCTACCACAGATAAACCTCTGTCTGGAGAGTGATGCAAACTGGTGACAGGCACGCTCCTCTTCTGATTTTCTTCAGTATCAGAGATCTCAGTGATCTGAGTGGAACTATCAGGCTGCTCAGCAAGCAGAAGAGAGAATACAAGTGAAATAATCACTTGTATTTACTATTATCACTGGTTTACTTCTATTAAAAAAATTATAGAAATCATTCTCTAGCCTACTGAAAAATTCTGCCTCTTTGGATTAAATCAAGAAGCTTTGACAAAATAATGGAAAGAAAAGATAGTAGATTTATGGTATTAAAACATTGCATTCAACAAGAAATACTTTTTCTCCTAAGTACTTTTCCACATAGATCTGGAAAAATGCTTTGGGGCCCATTGTCATGCACCAGTGAATTCTGTACCAAAGAACCCCACTAAGTAAGTTCATCAGTTTTTAAATGCTTCTATATCTAAAGGTATTGCTAATTAATTGGATAATTTGACAGTTTGTCACTCCGTACTTGTAGATTCTTTCATTTTTCCCCTTCACTTGTGGTTTTGCTTATTGTTTTCCAGCCTAAGTGCTTCACTTCTGGGACTCCTATGAGAATTTAAAATATTTCTGGCACAATGATCTCAATTAATCCAAATGCTATAGCCAGATGATCTATTTTCTCCCCCTCATTAGAAGCCCAAGCACATTCAGCATTTGGAGGGAAGGAAGTCTTCTGTGAGATCAAAAAAGTTACTAATTTAAAAAATTATAATTTGGTGGTAAAATTAAATGTCTGTCTACAAAGGGAAGCCATTTTGAAGAAGGAAGGTTACCGATGCACAAAAGCTATAAACTACCTTACACAAACTGCATGTCAGAAGTGCCCAGAAAGGGAGATGGTGTGGAGGACCATCGTGTGAATTGTAGGTGCTCATTAATTCCCCCGGTAGATTAACTCCAGGAACTCTTATACTCCAGTTAGAAGTGAATCAGTGACAGCTCCCTAGCAGGATGTCCCAGGAATCAGTAAAAACACCTGCTTAATTTTAAGTATTGTATGCTAACTTTTCAGTACACTGTTGAAATAAAGTTTATGCTTAAGTATTTGACCTCAACAAAGGTGCTTCCCTTCACAATGAAAAATTTGAGGACTTCATTTGGTGTCATCTAAATACACAGAGTAATAAGATATGTGTGGTCTCACTGAATGTGGGGGAAACACTGAATTGCACATTGCACAGATTAAATTATACCCTCTAAAATATTTATAGACAGGTCAGTCTGAGCTTGTAACCTGCTTCAGCGAAGGTCATCGATTTGAGCGTGTATTTTAAGTGTAACTGTTTTGCTGCCAGCAGAGAGGACAGACACTGACACTGCCTCAGCTGCTTCTGAAGCACTGAGACAAGGACACGGGGAATTTGCCAGGATTCAGAGCCACTGAGATGAATGAAAGTAGTTCATGTCTTTCATGAACTGTTCAACACTCCATTGCCATCTCAGGCTACCTGGTGGATAAATGTATGTGGGACTACACCTGTTTGCAGTTGGAAGCCTGTTTTTAGAAAATGCTCAGACCTGAAATATTGCATTTTTTCACTATGAGTACATATTAGACCTGTGAGATTGAGAAAGGCAAGATAAGGCTTGCTGCTTACCACTGACAGTGTCACCAACTCACCAAATATGCCACTGCAATTTAAAATGCACATTTAAATATTTAAATAATCAATGCATTAGTTATTTTATAACGACAATATGTTATATTTTATTAATTAATTTTAATACTGAAAATTAATCAATTAATTAATGAAAAGAATCACAGTGTTTAGAATTGCAGAAGAAGCTGTATTAATGACAGCACTTAATATGCTGGAAACTGTGGCCTGAAGGTGGCAGGTAACAGAGTTCTCACCCTGAGGCAGCAGAGTACAAATGGGATGACACATTCCTTTCCTCATCCATGTATTGCCTCAAACTGCTGATAATGTGGGAAATGCTGAGATGTAACTTTCTGGATGCTGTGCTTACCATATCTACATTATAAGGTTATGCAGGGTCCTCCTATTCTATGTGTAGAGAGAAACCATGTGTTAATACCTTTCCAGGGGAACTGCATTTTCTCTATTATGGTCATATTTTTACCTTTGATGTCACTTAAATGTTTCCTTTAAATGGTGGACTCTAATTCCATTTATCCCCTAATGAAAACATCTAAACAATCCCATGCAGGGTCTCAAAGGAGTGTGTGGGTGTGCAGGCAAAGTCACCTTCAGACAATTAAATGGTAGAGGAGAAATTTATGGGTTTTCTTGAACAATAAGTGTTCTCTATGGGTTTATTCTCTTTCATTTTGGAATTTAAAGAGCATACCTAATTTTTGTTGAATAAAAGTATAGGTCAGGAAAATGCAAATTATGGGAAATAGGAAAACATGGGACTACCTTCAGAAAACTGTGAGTACTGCAAACAAACTTCCAAAAGATAATGATAAGGAATTTATATTCAATCAGTTTTGGAAGTAAACAAGAATAAGCTCATCTGTTATCTACTGCTGAATGCCAAACATGCAAAGCTATGTCTGGCTGTCCACTGAGTAAATTTTAGGACTGAAAAAAGACTGTTTATAGAACATGGGAAGAGGAAACTAAGATGGATTTCAGTTCAGTGATTGGAGGGAACTAGTTGAAGGCAAGATAAGTAATTTCTGGATCTCAGAGTGATTTTGAACACCAGTTTTCCAGCATGATGTAGTCTTAAAATAACTTACTACCTCTCTTTTGCACGGAGTTCTAAACACAACAGTCACTATGGTGCCTGGTACACCATCGCACACACTTTCAGACTCCACTGAATTCAGTTTCAATCTTCTTCAAAAACATATCAGGAGGAAGAAATTATTCCCTAGTTTTACAAATTACATGCAAGGGCTTACAGTGTGCCCTCAGGGTTTGCTTTCATCAGCCTCTTTGGGTTCAAACCCTCACCTCCCGCTTCTCAGTCACTGGAGCCTGGTGACTGTGTAGAGAGAGAGGAAAAATCCCCAGAGCCAACTGGAAAATAAACAAAAACAACCTCCTTTTGCTCAGCTAACACTGGAAGCAGAGTTGAGATCCCAGGGCTCTCATTCCCACAATTTTGGGAAGTTCCTTTCAAGAACTTTCATTTCTTACAAGGATGGAATCCTGCATGCCTGCTTGAGATGAAATTTCTGTCTTCCTCAAATATTCCCCAGGAGTTCTGCTTTAATAAAATTGCAGTGGCACTACCTGAAGTGGAAGAAGTTGTACTGCATACAGAAAAGGTTATTTTTATCTATCTATCTATCTATCTATCTATCTATCTATCTATCTATCTATCTAAAATATGATGCCATTTATGATGATGTTCATAGAGCTCAGGAGAGAGTAAGTTGTTCCCATCTCAGTTTGTCAGACTTTGTGAGCAATACATTTGTCCACTCAGAGAAAATAAAAACAAGATCGGGCCTACACTCTTCAGTCATATGAGAAAAATAAAACAATCTAAATGAAAAGTGTATATAGTTCTGAATGACACAATGTTCATGCAATAAACTTTATATTAATTAGCAGCCTTTCTTACAGAATGCACGTCATTTATCTTGAGCATTGAGGCTGCCTTTCTAAGACAGGATGGACTATTTCCAGTTTGCTAGTACAGATTTGTAGCATGCACATGAACAATTGTTGAGATACTTAATGATTTATCATAAAAGGTGTGTAAAAAATGACTGGCCATAAGACGCTTACTATTTAAGAGTACATTTCAAGTTTACAGCAAGAAATGAACTTCATCCAGTTCTCAAAACACTTGATCACATCTAATTTTACTTGGTAAAAAACAGACATAATTTATTTTATTGAAGGAAAATACATGGTATCTGCATTAGCAGGAAATAATAAACTGTAATTATGTTTGCTTGACCTACAGAGAAGTCTGATCTACAAACTGTGCTGTGCTTCTTTGGCAAAATGCACCATGCAAGACTTCAGTAGCCAAAAGTGGTAACAATTTAAACGGATATAATAGCATCCACATGAGCTAACCTTTAACATTACTGAAAATGAATCAGTATGCAATGTGAGTAATTATTCATTATATTCATCGTAATTATGAAGCTGAGTAACTACTCACACTGTCTCATTGAACAGTGTTGCAGGGGAAAAAACTGAATAAGCACAGCAGCACTAAGCATCTATATTATATAAATGCACTCATTTTGCACACAGATTTAACAGCAGGAAAAGTGAAAAGGGACCTTGAGAATCTTTGATGTATCCAAGAGAGAAAAAAAAATCCTAAACAGTACAAAGCTTTCTGAAAACAAAGGAAGAGAAGGAGAGGACAAGGGAAATGGATTACTGTTTGGGTTAGGGATGTTCAGAATAGAAACAAGATGGTAATATGCCAACCATCAAAAGCTTTCTCTGAGAAAGTCACTATGAGTTTTTATAAAATGATTTTCATATAATCAGCATAATCTTTCTTACAATTAGTAGTTCCTTATGGAAAGTCAGCAAAGAAGTTCTTTTATAGAGACCGAGTTTTTTTTAAGATTTACTGGCCATTTAACTTTAATAAAATAAAACTTCCCTTTTGAAGTTCAAAGCATGCAGGCTGTACTGTCCTACGAGTACTCCTCTCTCAGTTCACCACAGCGCTCCTGTGTGGCGCTCCAGGCATGAGATTTTATTCCCGCACTTTATTCTAAGAAACAGGGGCCTCTTCTTCCTCACCCAATTCCAACAGCCGCTGGGTATTTAGGTACTCATACGTGAGAAGTCCTAGGCAGACTGACTTCAAAAGTAGTAGTTTTTTGTCCTTATCAGTCCATCTGCTCTCATTTTATAGTAATGATGTGCAAAAAATTCTGTCTTTCACATCTGTGTATATTTATGTGTGTGTGTGTAAAAGAGGACAAGAAACAACATTGACATATTATGTATTTTTAGATCACATGGATTTTATGCAGTAGTAAAACATGCTTGATACAGCAGAATTATGTAGCTTCTGAAATTTCCAACAGACAAATTGTCTTCTGAAAATATATTTGACAAGCAATATGAAAAACAATGCTGTGAGGCAGAAGATATTCCCCATATATAGAGGGCCTCTATAGGCCCTTTTAAAGAGTTTAGTGTACTGGGTACACTAATTTCACAGGAAATTGGAAGAAATTATAAACCACCTAAGTCTTGGTAAGGAAAACAGGAGCAATTTAGTTAGACAGAGCTGTTTCCATCAAGATTAAATAAATCAATAGAAACTACTGATATAAATTAGTGTATTGTAAACAGAATGAATAAGGAGGCTATTCATTAGAAGAATTATTGGCAATTTAATTTGCCAATTACTAGAAGAATTATCAGATAAATGAATTGAAAGGAAATCTCAGAGATTTCCGTGGTGTTGCCTTATCGAATACATATTTTGCATTTATGCACAATAAAATGTAGTTATTGATTCTCTCCTCAGTCTAACATATTTCTGTTCACATCTATGTCTTCCACTTTAAAACTCTCATTCTGTCATTTTGAGAGACATTACACTTTCTTAAGCAGCCACCTGGATTTGAGTGTCCAGAGCCCTGTACCACTGCATGCTGGTTCAGCATCACCTGAAGACATCACAGACTCACAGAATGGTTTGGGTTGGAAGGGACCTTGAAGATCATCCAGTGTGAACCCATGGGCAGGAACACCCCTCTAGACTGGACTGCTCAAAGTTCCACCCAACCTGGCCTTCAACATTTCTAGGGTTGGAGCATCCCAGGGATGTGACCTGTGGAAGAAACTGTTTCACTGCAGGTAGTGCAAGCATGGGAACTGCACTCTGCAGCTCCCATGCCTGGAAAGAACTGCTCTGAGAAGAGCAGGATTGGGGCTGATCCCGCAGCCTCTGACAATGGCCAGCTGGTATTAGGTTGTCCATTTCTCCCTCTCAAAGACTTGCCTGCATCTGATTTCTGCCTGCAAACACCCAAAGACTTCACTTGCTGGGAAAACCTGCCAACTCCATTTATTGTCATGGATGAAGGATTCCCGGGCTGCTCTCAGCAAGAAGATGCAAATAGAAAGGCTGGGCGAGGAGAACAAGGGAGCGCAGAGGCACAGCCAAGGGGCCGCGGGAGGCAGCGCTGTGGGAACGCGCCGGGTGAGGCACCGCCACACCATCAGGAGGAGGAGGATGGGGAGGGCAGGAGGCAGCTGAAAAAAGCTGTGAGCAGCACAGCACGGCACTGAGAGCTAATAGGTTGTGACAGAGGCTATGAGAGAAGTATGACGAGGCAAATGAATGTAAAGGATAAGGCTGACAGGAGACCATTGCGTTTGAAGGCTACCCTTATGATGGCAATATCTGGGAAGGGGGGCTAGAGGAGGCAGACTAAAGCCCTGCCTGCATCAGGGCTGCAGAGATGGTAAAAAGGGGTCAGTCAAACAGGTTGTACTTAGGGAGTTTTAGAGCTTCAAGTGTAAATTGTGTTAGTAGTGATAAATGCAATTTGAAGTGCATGTCTGCCTAGTAAGGTTCATTTTAACAACGTATGTTAGAAATACCAAGGAGTGTTTATTTTTTTGCATCTACTTTGTAAGCACTATTTTTCTATTACACTGCACATAAAAGTGTCCTTAACAGCTAATCACATATAAAACAAGTATGAACATGTAGAGTAGAAGCCAGGAAGAAAAAGAATTGCCCCTCAGACATGAGGCTGAACTTACAAAATAGGTTGAAAGTGTCTACCACAGAAGAAGAATTCCACAAAGGATATTTAGTGTATTGAGGTTAGTGCTATATTACAACTAGGTATTAAAAAACCTGAAGAGATGTTTGATATTGCCATTAAGATCAGACTCTGTAGACATTGTGCATTATATTTAAAAAGGAAAAGGGCCTCCCTTGTAGTCCAACAGCTGATTTAAACCATCTAGGCTTCCAAGTGCTGAGAAGAGTTTTTCAGTTAGTCGATAGGCATAGGAGACTTACATGGAGGAAACAGAGTTTTCTGTTATTTTAATTTTGATTTAGAGGTGATTTAGCATACTGCAGCTTTCAAGTCCTATGAACCATTTTTCAGCCAGCTGAGATTAAAGTCCCTAGCAAGATTAATTGTAGAATTGGGATTAAGAGATTTTATAAATCATTCAAATTCAAAAATACAGCTAGCAGAATACTAGGATAATGATAGATATCCATGTTGTATCAGCCACAGCTAAATTGAATTGACACTGTGATAGACTGAACGTAGTCAAATATGAGAGTAGAAGTTACTAATAAAGATTATTCTTGAGGAAAATGCAGACTCCATTGCAGTGACAATTCCTGGGAGGAAAGTTCTCTTGAAGAGCATTCATTTTTCTACAAACACCTGTACAAAAGACTGGTATGGCTTCCTGATTTGTCAAAGCTCCCTGCTCCAGAGGGACAGTATGCAAGATAATGAAATTATTGCCTTTCCTTCAGTTGTGTAGCGTACATAGAGTTGCGGTGTTTGTACTGATGGCTAAATTTTGAAGGATCTCGGATCAAAACCTTGCATACTTGGGGAATTCACTGATTTCTTATGTGGACTGAGGACAGAAATTGAGGTGAAATTCTTTCTGTCAGCCCAGGCTGACTAAAAGATGTGATACCCCCTACTCAAATACACATGGACATATAATCATACATATACACCCACAGATATACACACACACATGTCCTCCCACAAGAGACATCTATGCATGGCTAGATCCCATTCAACACCCCAAAGAAGGAGTTTTGGGGTACTGAATGGGATAGAGAGAGAGAGAGACACAGAGAGAGAGTGAGACCTTTCCTCTGTTAAAGCCAAGGGGTGAACTGTCTGAATCCATTAAGGATGAAAGGAAGACAGTTAGCAGGAAAAAGAAATCTCAAAGGTATTTCTAAAAAAGGTTGAGGGGGTCATTAAGCCACTGAAAAAATGTAAGGTGGTGCCAAATCCTTGGCAGGTCATCTAATTTTTTTTATTCATTTCTGCTCCAAACAGGGCACAGCTCTGTCTATTTTTCAGTCCCTTACACTACAAGGGATGTGCTGTATTTTTGGGCTGAAGTGAAAGCTCACCTTGTGACCGAGATTGAAGCCTCAGCAGCATCTAGCCTTTAGCAGAAAGTGAGCTCCTCACCACATCTATGCCTCACTTTGTGTGTTCCATACCTTCCCTCTGTCTGGCATCTCATAAAACCAACGTGACACTGAGGATGCAGCCAAGAGGAGAACGGTGATCATGCAGCCCGCCTGCTTTCTTGCTGACTCAGCCAACGAGGTGCTCAGCTCATTTCTGCAGTGCTACAGCAGCTTCCTCACAGTGGAGGCAAGGAGATATTTTTAATTGATTAGAGCCTCCCAGAAAGCCAAAGCTAACTTGTTAGGTCTCAGATAAGTTGTTCTAAAGACCTTGTTTTCTGATTGTAGAGCTAAATCAGAGTTGCAGATCAAGCTGCTTTGGTCACACAGAGGTAAAATTTTCTGGGGAAGAACAACTCCCTCCTCTGCCTGAGTGTGCTGCAATTGCGAGTGAAGCCAAGTGCCATGGATTTATAAGGAAAGCAGAGCTGAAAAGGTCAGTAACCTCTGGCTTAAAAAATTTGGAGTCCAGTTTCAAGGCATGTGACAGAGCTGAAATACTGAAACAGACTGACTTCAAAGGGGAAGAATTTAATAGTGTGAGAGCAAATTATACTCTGACTTACCACATGGTTTATTCTGTGACAGTAAAGAGCAACTTAATTTGATTCTATGATTATGGTTTAACTTTGGAAAAACACTGACAGGTAAGGACAGACAAAATGAAAACTATGGATCCATAGGGGAAAGACTTGTTGGCGCAGACTGGAAGATAAACCTGATGACAGTGACATGTTGCTATACAAAACCTGAAATGTGAACTGGATCACACAGGAGAATTAATGTGGAAAATGGAGATAAAACTTGAAAATCTTAAGAATGTTGGAAGCTACAAAGGTGCAAAAACTGAAGAAATACCTAAAAGTGAAAATTTGGATAGATACTTTTTCTTAAACAAAACCTGAATGAAAGAGTGATTCTCTTTCTTTTATGTGATAAAGGGAAAGTAGAGAAGCAGATTAACTGTCTAGAAGAGCAAATGAAAATTACTTTGTACATTTGTTAAAAAGAAAAACCAAAATATAGAACATCTTTACTTGTACAACTGTGGTCTCTGTTGTTTATTTAATTAATGTTTTCCAACACGCAACAGCGTGCCCAGCGATCAGAACAGGCATCAACAGTATTTATAGAAGCAATCTGGATCCCTCAAAAAATATCAAGAACTTTGTATAATACAAATTGAACAATGTTTACACCACAAATATATTTTCATTATAGTAATAAAAATAAAAGACACATATCCAAAATCAATTTTCATTCCATTTTCCCTACTTAAAAAAATATTTTACCCTCCTCAAGATCCATGTGTGACATGCACATGCATGGATGTGATGCATGGAGTGCACAACATCTGAGAAGAGATAAGAAAAAGGGATCTTTCTGCAGATTTTAACACATTGTGGATTAGGCCCCTTAACAGTGAATATGTTATGTGACATGGGAATTTGCCTTTGGAACCCCAGGCTGGGTCAAATAATTGCATCTGGGAAATACAGTTTCTGTTTCTTCCCAGGTTTTTTGTGGTCACATTTTTGGAAGATCAATTTTGACAGTACTTGTTTAAATATTTCCTTACTTCATAGTGAATGAGGGATGAAAATGGCCCACAGAAATCTCAGGAGTAATTTATGAATTCAATCATAGTGAAAAATGTGAATTAGACCCTTTCTGCTATGTTCTTACAGGGAGGTAATCTTGCCAACACTCAGGATACATTTTATGTCTTTCTCAGTACATTTCACAGTCTTGTACCTTATCCCTAGGTTTTTTAAGATGATAGAGCCATAAGGAGTTAGAAAAAATTAGAACATAACTACAAAGAAATCTAAAATGATCTATGCCCATAACCCTATAATCCATGATTCTGAGAATAGCACAAAGTATCAAAAATCACAAATCTCCACAATCTGTGGAGAAGTAGAAGAGATGCCAACACCCAGTGACACAGATAGCACTGTACCATGCGTTATGTACCACATACTCAGTATCTTTCTTTTGCTAGAGATCAGTTTGGGGAGAACATATTTAACTACCCTTTCCCAGCAGTGCTGACAGGCAGCTACCTTATGAAAAGCAGTGGTCTTCCCATGCTGCTTAATTAAAGGGATTTCCCCAGCTATTTTACTTATGAATGAATTTCATAAGGTCTGGAAAATAGGTGTAATGAAATAGCAACAGTTTGCGAGGTCATACAGCAGGACTGAAATTAGGAGTCATTTAGAACTGTGGCTGAATTGAATACAGTAAGAATCCATGTGTTCAACACATGCTTATGACACAGTTATATCTGACATTAATCCCCTGTGCACACGCACCCATTACTTTCTTCCAGATGATAATTCCCCTCAACATAAAATTGGCCGTTTACTAAGACAATATGGCATCATCAATTCTCTTATCCTTTATCAAGCAGTACATTTTCATATGATTTAGATGCACACATTTCTTACAGTGACAACTGGCATCAAGATAAAGGCAGACAATCAAATCTATTACGAAGCAGGACAAGAACCACCTCTTCGCTTGACATTTCATTAATAAGCAATGCACAGCTGCATTACTCATGTCTCAAAATAACACAGTTGCCGAGCACAACTGAGCGCCGATTGAAAAAGACTTTACCTTATGGTGAAATAGCAAACTGAACCTTCAACTTCTATTTTAAAAAGGTGTCTATTGCATACACTGCCTCAAGACTCAACAGATTCAACAGAGAGAATGACAAAAGACCTCCCTGTAAATTGTCTTTTAGAGCTAGTTCTTATGTATTAGCTCTCTGACAGAACTTCAAGCTCTATTTTATATGCCAAAAAGCCATTTTATCCCCTAAAAATTATAATTTAAACTTTTTGGGAGTTGCACAGCAGCACAGCCTTGCACAGCAGCTAGCACAAACAGACTAAGCCCAAGAAAGAAGTAAATAAATAGGGCTTGTTAAAACAGACCTTGTCCTGACAGTGGGCTGGACTGGGGGGAGGTAGGAAAAACAGCACAGGGGGAAGAACAGAACAGGACTGACCCCAGCTCAGCGTGCCCAGAGCTTTAACAAACTGAAGGAGACATTATAAAATTTCAAATTCTTTCTTCACTGTGTAACAACAGCTGCCTAAATCTGAAACTGTGCAGTCAGCAAGATGTACAACTCCTCTAAGACCTCTCAGTGACATCAAGGCTTCTCTAAACTGGAACACTAAAAATGGGAAACGAAGCTAGACCATCTCTAATGCTTCTGTACTCACCCATCTTTAGGTTACTGGCTGGGAAAGTTCAATTTACAAAATGACAAGTGCTTTGCATCCACATCTCTCATTTGTTTTACAAAACCTTTCCTGGTAATATCAATGTTATCTACTACTGTAAACATTACTACTGTGGCATTAAAATTCTATACATAGGCACTTATATTTCAATAATCTACTCAAAGTAATCAAATAGGAATTGGCTTCCCTCTCTTTTAATGCAATATACTTCTATTATAGACCAACATGGCACACCCATCCTTTCATAAATGCATCAGAAACAAGGTAAATATTTTTGATCTCATAGCTCCTTCCGTGGGGGTCTTCCAGAAACATTCTCCAGAGTGACAAGGTGAACAATGCACCTCTTTTTATTTTGTTTCATGGAAGACAGCCCCATCAATTTATTTGATTCTATTAACAGCTCTGTGGGCTCAATATTCCCGCTTTCTGTTTCTATTAGCAAACATGTGTGTTAAGATTTGCACTCAGTCTTCCAGATAAGGATTTCCAAGCATCATGTATCTGACATTGGTAATTACTTCTCTCTGTAGACCAGAGGATGCATTTTAAGAGGATGTTTGCATTTTTTATAAATACATTACACAGGTGGTTTGCAATAATCCTGTGATCAAGCAATAAAGTCCCGTTCTGAGATCCTCCTCAGCAATTACTACTGCTGGTTAGAGATGACACTCTGCATTGCCACATTCCACCCATTTCGGTTTTTGCAGTCTTCCTAACCACTAGATGTTTCATGTTTGACATTTCAAGTTAATCATGGTAATGATCTGTCACCTATATGTTATTGATACAGCTCTCTTTTTCTGGTTGGTATCATTATAGACAGCATTATAAAAAGAATTCCTAAGGATTTCTTTAAATGTCTGTCACTCCAGTTTCTGGACTTTAGTGCCATATTTCCACATTCTTCCAGAAAACAGATGTAAAGTGATTACTTATAATATCTTGCACCTGCAGATACTATATGGGGTAGTGAAACAGGTGCATACTTTTGTCCAGACAGCCATACAAGCCTGACGAATTATATGGGTCAACAGGAAAGATTAAGTATCTTCAGCTACATATAGAGGGTGCATCTCAAATATAAGCACTTTCATATTAGAAACAAATCGAAATTTAAAAAATAGCTACTGGAAATTATGCAACCTTTTGCTAAATAAATCCATATGGATTCAGCTATACTGGCAGCATGCAAGCAAATTGTAGCCAGATATTTAAATTCTTTCTATCAAAAGAGTCAAGTTTAAAAATTCATTATCGCTTTGAAAGTTTTATGTTTCATCCTAAAATGATATATACCAACATACACATTAAAAAATATCAGCAGGAGAAGACTCCTATCAGACTTTCAATATCCTTCTACTAACCTTGGGTGGTTTAAAAGGATAGTCCGGTGAAAAGGTTATGTCAAGGAAGAAAACTCCACCTTCATATACAGACCCTGGAGGCCCCAGTATAGTTGACCTCCATTCATAAATGTTGTCTCCTTTGGGTCCAGCACTAAAATAGAAAACAAAAATATAATAACCACATACAATCAAGGATATACTGCATCAGTTATACTCTACCAGTAGTACCGGTTTTGCTGTAACACCAGAAATTAAAATTGTGTATCACATTCATTAAGTTAGGTAGAACATGCATCTGATGTCCTAAGCTCTGTCAGAGAAGTGATATATTCAGCCAGGAAGAAGTATTAAAATCACATCATAAATTATTCAAATAAGCACAGAAAAATTCCCAACTGTCTTATCTCAAATATTTTAGTGGGCAGATGTGATGTATTTACAGTCCAAGGATATAGAGACTTTGCTGAGATGTCTTGTCACTGTCTTGCTTCACGAGCCATCCTATTTTCACCTACCTCCTCATCCACCTACCTCCTCAGTCAGTAGCAGTGTAATTACACACATTACACAGCACAGACTGTACTAAAGACTGAGCAGGGCACAACCAACCCTGCAGCTGCACTTGTTCCTAATCTAAGGTCTCCAGTCACTACCACAGAAGGCTGCTTTGCTCTGCAATCATTCTCCTATCTTAAAAATAATATAAGCAGGAAGTGGGTTATGTTAATTATGTTAAATCCAACAGGAAGTGTTGGATTATGTTAATTCAAAGTCCTTGGTTAAAAACACAGTACTGAAATAATATTCAAAATGTACAAGACATAATCCAGTGTGAAACAAGAAAGATCTCTCACCCATATGGTGAATTCCTGAAAAAGATGAAATAAAATACTAACTAATAAAAGTTCTTGAGCATGACTGCCCTAAAAGCCAACACAGCCTCCTTTCATACAACATAATGCCTGTCCATACAAATATGTATTTTACTCAGGATGGCCTCTTAAAGCATATGAAGACTTCTTTTCTGTTCACAGGCTGCTGATTACAGGACCTGAATTTTAATTAGGATCAATTGGAATGGTGACTTCCATATCTGATTAATATTTTTTAGAGGAAGGCAGTGCTGGTAGATAGTACTGCTATCGCAAAAAAGTGATGTGGTATTGTCTTAAGGCATTTCTTGTGAAACAATTCTTGTTATGTTTGCAGTGAAGGTTTCTGCAGCGTACAGGGGTTTGTGGAATCACTCAGTGTGTAGAACAGCTGAAAGCTCTTGGCTATGCTCCATGCCTCACAATGTACCCAAGGTATACAATTATTATACGACATCATGTCATGTTCACTGCTCAACTATTCGTTTTGTTCACTGGAAGTTAATAAAACCCGCTTTCACCTGCAATTCCTTGGGCTCCCTTCATTAAAACTTCTGACTGCATGATTCCCTGAATACAGCTGCACCACTCAGTCCTGTGCAGAGCACTTCATTAGTCATGGTACCTACATCCATTTTCTATAATAGCTGTTAATGCTTCTTGGCTTTCTAAGCTACCTTGCCTTCTCAACAATAATGGGTTACAGAGACTATAACATTATGGAATGTTCATTTTCTATCAGCCATAGTAACAAAACTAGCAATTGTTTTAAAGATGAAATCTGGCTTTTTAAGTGGCACAATAGCAGGAGTGTTGCCATCCATATTTCACAGTGTCGATAATACATCAGGTTGCTAGCTGCCAAACAAATTTAATTTACCCAGTTCTCAGTTTGCATTAACCTTTGAATAATAAAGCACAGCTGAGACTGCTGTAAGAAACAAACCAGAGAATGAATAATTAAAACCACCTCCACTGCCTTTAGAAAGACCAATCCTGAGTCAACAGGGAAGGTTTAATTGTGACTGAACTAGGCATTAAGAGGCTAATTGAACTCTTTATAAGCCCAAACAAATGCAGTCCTACATCAGTGGTATGGTATACAATGTTCACAGAAAATAAAACTCCTAAAAAAATGCAGGCAATTATTTCAAATAGAAAAGACAAGAAGCAAGGCAAGTTAAATCTTACACCAAAAAAAGCCCATAATATGTGAAAGGAATCCCTTCTCATTTTCTGCAGGAAAATGTTCTAACACATAAAGAAGCAATTCCTCAGTTGATGCCAGGAGGTTAAAATGGAAGTGATATAAATGTCATTCCCAGAGAAATGGTTGGAAATAAGTAACAAAAGCTAGCCCTAGCTCTTTCAGAACTCATTTAGCCAGGAGGGGATGGTTGGGCCCTTTCTGGATCTGAGTGAGGCTGACTTTTTTGATCAGAATTCTCTCTGATAGTGGCAGTTTCATACTGTATATTATTTTTATTTGTTTTGCCTATTTTTTTAATTGCATTAACATTTGAAATGAGCAGTCATTAATTAGAATAGTTGGAAAATGCTCCATCTGCCAGTTGAACTGTTTCGGCACGTCCAGCTACAAGCCCAGCCTGATCACATTCTGAGGATGCTGATTAACATTAATTGATGGTTTTCTTTGCAAATGAGAGATGAAGCTTTATTAAGTATTATTATTAATTTGAAGAATAGCTTAAATTGTATGGAGTGTGGGAAGACTGCTGTTATTGATGCTGCCTGTTTGAGTGCTTGCTGGCAGCAGGGCTGCTCAGCCATGTGAAATACCAGCCCATGTGCACAGGCAACAGCTGGTACTAAGGGCAACAGCATGCACAAGCATCACAGTTTTTCATTTGTGCATTAATAATACAAAAAGTTTGACAGGTGTATTATCTTTGTTTTCCTTCTTTCTTAATTGTTAAGCCTTTTATTTATCTACAGTACTGGCAACCCGAATAGGCTTCACCAGAGAAAATTCCCACATGTGCAAGACGTCAGTCAGAGCCTTATTCTGTAAGGTTTAAAATGTAAGAGGATTTAATTACCCTTCTCTCTACACGAATATCTGCCCGACACACTGAAGCCCAAATGTTTTACATTCAGTATGATTTATATTCCAGCTCTATTAAAGTTACTGGCAACCAAACCACAGATCTCAAAGAAAGTGCACCAAACAGCTCAGTGCCTGAAGTTCTGTAATCTTTGGAAGGACAGATTCAGATGTGCACCCTCTCAGCAAAAGGCAGACTAAATCTGTCCTGAACTCAGCTGACCCAGGGCCAGAGCACACACAAACCTGCTGCTACACGTTCAGCTCCAAGGGACAGATAATGGTGGCTCGGCAGCTCCAGGTGGAAGTGGATGAGCTGTAAAGTAGCTGGATGAACTCTTAGGAGGACAGGTCTGCTGTCAGACCAGCAGTGCAGCCTCTCAGTGTGAGCACAGATGCTGACAACCCAGTGACTCTGCAGGGTGGGGCAATCAAGGAACCAGCAGAGAGGTTGTAGTGTGGCTCTGTAACTGGTGTTCTCCACGTTTCCAGTGTTACCTCCAAGGTGGAATATGTGACATAGAACCAAGGAGGTGCAGCTGAGCTCCTGGAGACTTGAGGTTAATGCCTTGCCAAGAGCCAGCTGTCTGCTGCTATTATTCTCCTACAGCTGAAGAGACCCTCCACAGAATACTGTACTTCACCTCTGCAGAGGTTTGCTCAGTGGAAGCTGGAATAGGTAGACATGGAGCCAGTTTTCTTCCAGAACAACATCCATATGAGTGTATGAAATTCAGGACAAAGGAGTGAAAACACGTAAAATGTTCTTCTTTTTATTTCACTCTCCTTTGCCTCTCTATTTCAGTTCTGCCATGGCTTCCCATAGATACTTGAAGGTGAAATGTATGGACATCAGTTACAGTTCTTAGCAAAACACTTTAAATGCTACTAGGACTGAATTAAATTTGCTTTAAATATGCTTACCACATGGAGTATTTTCTATTCCCTCAATATGTTTTAGGCAGGCAGCCACTTGAAAGTAGTGCTGCTAAAAACTGCTTGTCCAGTGCAATGCATTATAAACACCAAGCTTTCCTTGCATTTAAAATATCCTAAAATTTTAAATGCAAGATTAGGAGAGTTATATGAAAACAACAGCACCCATGAGATATACCAGATGAAAACCTATCTGGAGAAGTTATTAAAGTACAGTTGATTTTTAGGTGTCATTTGTATACAAATGTACGTAATTTCCAGAGAATAATTTTAAAAAGTGAAAATACAGAAGGTCAAAAAAAATAAGTATGTCTACCTTGATTATCAAGTAGTCATACAAACCAGATTGGTCAAAATAATGTTATCATTTTTAATCTACCTTATATTTCTTGATGAGGGGGTCTATGACTGGAGGTAGCATAAACTTGTGTTTCTGGTAAGGTGGAAAATGAGGACTATTTCAGTGTCTTCCCTTCTGTTCTTGGTCTCTGAATCCTCCTGGTATCCACCATTAAAGTGGATACTCTTTAACACAAGGGAAAGGCAAGCCTGTAGCACAAAACATGTAGGATTTTAACTTCAATGGTTTTCTAGATCTGATACTTGAACAGTGCATGGCAGGGAACTGATCAGGCCAAATAAAATAGGAAAGCACATGGGTTGGAGGCCTTCCTATTCCTCAGGACTCAGAAAGAAATTGAAAGATTCTTGTGGAGAGAGTGAGTTTTTATAACAGTGAAGAATAAAGCAGAACCAGGATATCATACTAACGCCCGGGAACTCACTTTCCATGGCACTGTCTACAGCAATTCGCTCCTATTATTGTATTATGTAATCTGAATTGCCTTAGCACACGGAAACACACATCAGAACCAGGCTGCAGTCTGTGGAGGATGCAGTCCCTCTCAACTATCTCTGCTAACTTACGACAGTCGGAAAAAGAAGGACACATGGAAGGTTCTTTCTCTTCCTTGTCTTTTATTGTGCAGAGCCTTGGCTTCAATGTTTAGGAGTTTCCCCTCTGAGGAAAGAAGCTCATTACAGAATGATCTCCATTTCTAAGTATTACAACAGTTTCTTGCAATCCCATTTCTTGCACATCTAACAGATATACAGGAGCAGATCCTGCCTCTAGGTGCTTTCTCTGAATGCTTCTGGGAAGCCACTTGCCTAGAGGGCAAAGTGGATACAAAAGTACCAGAAGATTGGCAAAATAATTTAAGTGCACAGCTGGTGAGGGGAGAAGATGGATGCGGCAAACCAGAAGACTGCAGATTCAGCTTTCAATGAGACACATCTCCTGAGAAGCAGATATGAAGCTTCATTAAAATAAACTTAGTGTACTCTCTGCTCTCTGTTTTGAACACGGTGCCAATAATGAAACTAAGGTGCTAATAATGAAACTAACTTCTAAGCAAAAGTCTTGCTTTGTCTGCATCACAGCTCAAGGTTGACCCTGTGCTTGGGGACAACCATGAGATAAGCAGTGGGGCTGTGCTGGGGAAGTGGTTGCTGGATAATCTCAATCTGGGAAGAAGCAAATCAGCAGCAGCTGTGCTGATACATCACCAGGTGATTCACACCCACCTCCACAACCCACCCAGCCCTGTTCAACAAAATGCAAAAAAAAAGTGCCATTGAGAAGCAGTGGCATCACAGTCCTGTAAGCCACTGCCATGTTTCTGTAGTTTTGTAATGGATACAGGCAGTATTAGGATACAGATGGTGCCAGCAGTACAGGTTATCTGCTGAATTTCTTCAGCTCTTGTCCCAGTACTCTCTCCTCTGCAACCTGGAAGCCCACCTGATCCACCACCTCTCGAGCCTTATTATGCCCTTGTAACTGGCTATTATTCTTTGTAGTGCATGTAGTTTCTAGTTTCTGCCTGAGAGGAGTTTCTCCCCCACCCTCTCTCTGTGTGGTGACAAATCATTGCTCCTTCATCATGGTGGATCCTTCCTCACTTCAGGTACATGCAGATCCCACTCCTCCTAACACGCCGCTTCCTTTTCCCTCATCAAAAGCCATCAACACATTCTGCTATTTTTACACCTTTTTCCAGAAGTGAGGAGGGGATGAAAAATGCTACCGGGGTGGTTTATTACAGTACAGTAATTTTGTTTCCTTCCTTCCCTGGAAAATGAAGAGCCAGCAGAGTGGGAGCTGCAGCAACAGTGGTGTAGGGAAGGGAAAGGGAGTCACAGCTGCCTAACCAGATGCTACAGTGATATCAGGAGGTACTTTGCTAAATGTATGTAATAAACAGTTGCCACAGCAGCCAAAAGAATACACTTCTACAAAACAAAAACAAAGACATAGCAGCGAGCACTGAGACTGCCTGTGGCAATGGGCGCTGTTCTGTGGTTAATAATACCTCTGCTATGAATAAAATTAGCAGGCTGGTCTCCAGGCAGTAAAATCAAAGAACAATTAAAGAAATAAACCCTTTCAGAATTAGAGATAAATGCTTACTTGGGCTATAATATTGATGACCTAAATTTTCCTCAAGAAACAAAGCCCCCAATTTTAGAATGCATAGTATTTTTAATGTCTTTTTTTCCCCCTGAAAAATCTGCTGAAAATCCCAAAAATCTTCCTTTTCAATTAATCAATTAAATAAGTTATTAAAACTATCATCATCTCAATTCCTTCATCTAGACAGTGCAAAGAAGTGTCATTATTAAATGTTGGAAGATGCTCATTGTTCTTAGTAGTTATAATCCAGACCAAACCTAGAAATTTTTCAGCATTAAATTTGAGGCCCAAGAGATCTACTCTAAGTGAATTACAATATATATTTACATTTTTAAAGAGTTGCGTGTTTTACTTTAAATAGACTCAACAGTTAGTGAAAAATCTTGCCTTACCATGACCTAACACTTGAATTTGGGTCTGTGCTAGATCCAGTATTTTTGGTCACCCATCAATATAAATGGGAATTTATGTCTTACATATGTTGGAATACCAATATTATTAGATGAGATAAGTATGATTTTTGAGTAGGTATCTTTCATTATACTTAATTATTCATAATGGAAACAGAGGTTGAAGCGATTGGGCCACTTGTCACTCAGAAAGGCTTTGTCAGAGAGAGACACATCAGACAAATCACCTACACTACTTAGTTTCCATTGCAGTGAGAGAATTCAGCTGAAAATCTTAAATCAGACTTTCTTCCAGTTCTTTCAGTTTTCTGACTGAGACCATCTTTCATTAAAGACCATATTTTTTTTAAAAAAAGTACTTTTAGGCAAGCAGCAAGGGAAGGAGGATATTAAGACATTTTTCTAAGTCAGGCTGCAATTCTTTCAAAGTGGTTATATCCTGTTCTTATTATGTGCTTTTTATTGAAGCCAGTTACTGTTTTCATGTACACTTTGGAATCAATATGTTTGTGGTATACCTGACTGGAAGAACATATAGGAAAACTGATCCCAGTGAGCCGCCAAAGGAGCAATAATGTATTGCAGGGTATTGCTTGACATTGCTTCTTATGCTTATTGAGGCCACTGGAATTCAGTATGGTACAGCATTTTTTAATTGTCAGTCTTCTCTAGTTTTAGCAAGGTATTTCTAGAGGTTTATTTATCATCCAAGTGAGATGCAGTTTACTTTAGGGCTTCCTGCCTCTTTCTTGCTTGCAACAAACCTGCAGCACACCTGATCAATGTGCCCAAAGTCTGTATGAAGCAAATCCTTTTTTCTTGTGATAAATTTTATCTGCCCTCCTATCACGGGAGTCACTAAAAATTATTGGCTGAAGCTAAGAAGCTGTGTTGTCTTTAAAATTAGTAAGTTTGGGCCACATTATTAATATCAGATTAAGACCAATATAAGTATCACTTAGTTGATTTTGTTATTTGCTTCTAAATAATATTGCTAAAAATTATTAAAATATCCAAGTGCTTTAGCAGACTAGTATTATTCAAAGAGTACTTTGATGCTTTTATTCTCCAAAGCCCTGTCCTCAGAGTATTCCTGAGACAGAAACCATCATGAAGAAAACTGCTTCTTAATGCACAAAATAGTTATTTATATTATACTATCTACAGCAATTTATTCACTGCAAACACCATTACACAGTGTATGATCACAGCATGCTGAGTATTCACAATGAGATTTTAAAAATGGCAATTTTGTTAAGTATTCTCCGCTTTGTTCAGCTGAAGAAAATTACATAAAACCCTCCACAGAAAGCTTGCCTTGCTCAGAGTAGGAAACAATCATTCGCCGCCTATTACACACCCATGGGCTCAATTCCCTTTTGCCACATCTTTTGTTTCTTTTTCTTTTAAAGTAATACCAGTATCTGAAGTTCCAGCTCTTTTAAGCTACCAGAAATTGACTGTATAGTTTAAAAAAGATAAAATATTTTTCAGCCTGATTTGTCTCTATGGGAAATTATATCAAGCATGATTTGTAGCCCTATTTTAGTAAAAGAGAAAACCACAAGTACCTAGGAATGAAAAACACTACAGAAGAATGAATAGGCTGGGACCTTCTAACATGACCTCCAACCTTGCAAGTTGCCAAATGATATTATTTCCATGTACTCCTAATTTGCTTTTCCTTGAGTTTTTTTTTGTTTCCCAGGATTGTAATTTATTTTTCAAAATATAACTACTTTTTAATTTCACAACATTTCCCTTTGCTGACAACAGTTGTAATTCACTATTATCTCTTCTCTAAGTTAATCAGAATCCATGACATGCAACAGTGGGGTGGCACCACCAGGCACTGTATTTTTAAAATTTTAAATCTAATTTAAAAGGATAAGGTGACTAAGTGCAGACAGATAACACACAAACCCCAGAGCAGCTGGAAGATTTAAGAGGTGTAGTAGGGAAGAAAGCATTCTTTAAAACAGCACTGACTTTTTAGTTTCTGTGGAAACCTTAGAGGCAATGCAGGAGAGAGAGGTAGACAGGACTAAAGCAGGCCAGCTCAAACATACTAGAAAGACTTCTCATGAATGCGTGGAACACACTGAAAGCTTTGGATTTGAAATGCATTTGATATGTTGATTTGATCACTAATAAAAAAATGATGGCAAATTCTTGCTTTTTATCAGACATGATGAAAAATGACAAAAAAGCCACACACGATGTATTAGTGATGAATGGATCAATTGAACTTCAACTAACATGTCCTTCACTTTGAGATAATGTACTGCTGATTTCATGACAGAAATTTTTTCAAGTCGTATCCAAAAAAGATCTTTACACTACTGTACTTTAAAAAATATTAGTGTAAAAATATTCTGCAGTAGTCAGACAGTTCAGTAACTGAGAATGATTTAGACAGGATTATTTCTAATATATGTACACCCACACTTTCTGATTATTATGAATGCTACGAGGCAAGGCAGTAGTATTGTTCAATGTCTGCATATTCTCTGTTCCTCAGAAAGCTGGTCTTCTAGCTGGTCCACTAGTCATTGAATCCTTCCCCAACTTGCAAATGATTTCTCCAATGGCCTCTAAAGAAGTTTGATTTGTTCAAGACTGTAACTTTTAAGAGTCCTTAGGCAGTTGTCTAAATAAGAGCCTGGAAATTTTGAAACCTTATGTGACAAGATAATTTTGCAACTTTTTATTCTGAAGGGCCTGATTCTGAGATTTCCCTTTTGTGACACTTTATATAGACTTTAGTTTTTATACATAAGCTGCTTGTAAAACTGCTCCAAAATATTAATGAGGGGAAGCAACGAGAAGCAAATTTAAAGAACTATTTACAGTTTATCTCAAGCATATATTACAGCTGTGTAACCAACAAGTCTGCTCGTGTCCATTTTGTAAACAGAGGAACAGGCTTAGATACAGACCCCTCCCTCATTTCAGTGGGAGATTCACACATGCTGACACGTGAAATGCTTGCTTACACAAGGAAACAACTCTTTATTATGGCACAGATTAACTAACATGATGTTAAACACATTATAAAACAAGTCATTTCCTCCTGAGTAAACAAGCCTATAAAGCCAACAGGCACAGAAAAAGGAAATTTGATTCTGAAATCCATATACTTCAAAAGCAGATTCCTTTTATTTAGTCAATTTAGTTGAGAGGCTGTCTTATTTCTCCAGCTCTCTGGTAAACAGAAGAAAACACACTTGGAAATTACTGGCAAACGGACACGTTTTCACAACCTTTTCCCCTTAATTTGAAATTATTCTCTTATTTCAAATATGGAGACCAGCCACAGGTCCAAGGTGAAAGAAACCTTAAAATGCCTCAACCCTTCGTTGAGACTGATTGCCCCCATTGCAGCCCACTCTCAGAATTCTTCTGTGAGAAAAAAACACCATTTACAGACAATTTTCTTAGCAGTGTCCGAGGTTTGAACTTTACACCACTTGACTTACCAGCCAAAATGAACGTGCCAGAGTCAGACTGGGACCCAGTAATGTGGCTTCCTCTAAGTCAACAGAATATTGTTGAGACTTTTTAATGTCTCTGGGGTGAGGGGATTTATCTGGATACATGGCAGGGTAAACTGAAAATTAAATAGAAAGGAATTGCTTGTTTTTTCATCAGCGTCATTTTCTCCTAGGATCTTTTGGGAGAATCTTTAGGGCTGATATTAGGAAGTCTTCTGTTCTGAAGTGGCTGGAATCCTCTCAAAATCACACCTGGAGTTACCAAGTGTTGCTGGAGTTACCAAGTGTTGCTACAATAGTCCCAAAAATGGTGATGCCACAGACCTCACTATAAGAACAGGATTGCTCCAATGCGTTTTGCAGTAAAGGGGAGTTCACCTGGGACAACTACATGAGGCTACATTCTGCTCAGTACACACACCTCCACAGTGTGATTAGAAAACCGTTCCTATAAATGGCTTTGTTTCATTCTTGCCTGTATTTAAAAGCAGGATTGAAAAATACAAGGTACTTCTGGGAAGAATGATGGCAAAATCAGTTTAAGAAAAGGACATAGGACATAGAAAAGCAAAAGTTTGTCATGAAAGGTCACAACGAAAGGGTATGGCTGGAAAGAGAAGTCCTCTGCCTCTGTTCTCAGGATGGGAAGGCAAACAGCCAGTGTGCAAGTACCTGCTGGTGAAAGCAGTCTTCACCTTAGAGATGGAGTTGAGGAACTCAGAGCTCTGTAAAATTCCTCTCAAGATTTCAGGTGACACTTTCACTACTTTCAGGACCTCATACATGATCTACATGAGAAGTAACACCTTACCTAATGAAGAATTAACATTTCTAATGAGTAAGTGGGAACCAGCATTCTAATCTGTAAGTCATAATCAATGACTGTCATAGAAGAATTAAACATCACATTTTTAAGGCAGGTTTTTTATAACCAGTGCGTATGTTCCCTACATCAAGATAAAATACCAACAACAGTTGAAATTGCCATTATAATTTCTTTGGCAACAACAACTTGGAATCCTTACTCACACAGATGTTTTTTGCATGATGAAAATTACATTTGTGTTGTTTTCTTTCCCATTTTCAGTTCCAGCTCATCTCCTTGGCTCAGCTGCTGGTGATACCTGCTCTCATCATTGTTTATTTACTTGTAATACTACCAGTTGTCTGCACTAAGTGACAAACAGCTGGTCTTTGAGTCAGAGCTACCACCATGAGGAGAACCCCAGAACACTAGACTAGTCATGCAGAAATTGACAATGCAAAAATAACGTGGCATAACCAATGAACAGTAGAGCTCCATTACTTATCTTGTGCTACTGCTTATCTTTATTATCCTAATCAAGCTTGCTTAAATCTTGTGTATTCAAAAAAAACAACTGGAACAAATGCTTATGAGCTACAGAAGTGTTCATCCTGTGATCTGGTTCAGTTCTAGCCTAGATGGCTCCTGTCCAAGTTGTTTATGCTTGGAGACTCTTTGCTGGTCTGCATCTAATGAATAGGTTTTTTTTACAAATCCACCTCTCACTGGAAAAACATCCCAAGTCCTAAGATTATGATTGCTGATTTCAGCCCTGCTGGCAATGGATGGAGGGGAAAAACTCTGGCTGCATGTGCCAGGTCTTGGTGGAGGCCCTGAGAATGCCATGGGAACACATACCAGACAGCTGCCTGTCTTTACCAGTTATTCACCCATTAATTAGGGGTGTATCTCTACTAATTGCTGTAACCATTGGTAGGTACTCTTCAAAAACCCCATATTTGGTGTAAGAGCTTTACAGAAAAATGCCCTGGTCTCTATTTTCTAATGCAAAGGGAAGCCGTGGTGGAGAAAATTCAAGCCATATTACTATTTAAATAATTTGGATATGATTAAAGTCACCAGTGGTTCACCTGTACTGCTTGTTATAATTTAGTAGAAACCCAACTGCCTAAGAAAGACTCAAAATGTACCACTTTCTGTATTAAGAGGAAAATGTGTTCCTCTGTCAGATCATACTGAATCACAACAATGTGCATATGTATTCTTGTCACAGTTTCTGCACTTTTACTGTTTTTGACGCCTTCAAAATAAATTTTTTTCAAAATTAATGTACTTGCCAATTGTATATTCTGGAAGGGAGAGCAGCTGTTTCCTCACAACTGTATGCATGGCCCTTTGAAGAAAATTTTGTTTATTAATAGTAATCTGTTTTTCATAGCTTTGCAATTTTGTAGATAATAGGGTAAAACACAATCTTCCTTTCATGTTCTCTGCATAGTGAAGAGACAGATGCAATTGCAACAGACTACTTATGCTGAGGGCAAAACTTAGTACTGCTTAATGTGACTTAATGACTAAAAAATGTGTATCATTTATAGATGACATCTAGTACTCCGCTAAGTTGTTATTATTATGGTCAATGAGTATTCTTCCCTGCTGGTTAGTAAAAGGATTTGGAATTAAATCTGTTTTTATTTTACTTCCTCAAGCAGACACACTGAAAACAACCAAGCTACCCACATAAGAAACGCAAATGGGATTTAGTCTTTATTCAAAATCTTTTTCTAAACAGAAGCTTACATATAACAATATATATATTAACTTGAAACACTGGGAGAAAGGGAAAAAAACCTCAGGACTGAAGAAAGGCTATTTTACAGCTACATAGACATGTAAACACCTCCAGGAGCTTTGCTTAATAAGGCCAGCTACTTTCAGCTATCACTTCACCGCCCGTGACAACCTTTGCATGAAAGAATTTCTTTCTCCCTGAGGCAACACTAGCAAGTTAGTGCAGCTCCCTCAAAATACATAAATGCTGTATTTAAATTAAATGTATAGCATATGGAGGACTGGAGCTGTGCTCTGGAAAGCAACGCCCTCACCCACCCAAAGGCACTCGGGTACACAAACATACATCCCTGTGAAAAGTGGTAAATGTGACCGGGAAAATGTCAGAATACAGAAATTTCCTGTAGATTTTAACTCACATCAAGACACACTCTTGTATAAAAGATACCACAGGGTTCACAACTGATCTTGAATAACCTCAGAGCATGATGTACACAATGAAGAAGTCAATTCAGCAGTGTTTAATACATGAGCACTCTTCCCCTTACGGAATACATTACTCGGCTTTTCCTAATGATACTGAATTGATTTCACAAGAATCACAGAATTGCTGGGTTGGAAGAGACCTTCAAGATCATTGAGTCCAACCCAGCCCCAACACCTCAACTAAACCATGGCACCGAGTGCCAAATCCAGTCTTTTTTTAAACGCATCCAGGGATGGCGACTCCAGCACCTCCCCGGGCAGACAACTCCAGTACTTTTGTCACCCTTCCAACCCCAAAACAGACAAGCTGTGAGTGACACACTACTTTCCTGGGAAATGAAGTCTCAGTTCTGTGTACTCAAGTGTAGATCTGGGTTTCAGTGATACCAGGGATAAAACTCTCCCTGACTTCAGTACAGTGAACAAAAGAGAGCATTCATGAACCGCTTATAAGAACATAAAATGTGCATGATGCTGTGCCTGCAAATTTAAAATCACCTATTTTTAACAAGTCTTGTGGAAAAAAAAAAAGTCTTATGTGTATAATTGTAGATTCAAATTTAAAGCAGTTGACCTACTTTAAATTGTTTTCAGTTTATCATGTTAGGAAAAATATTCTAAAACTGTAACCTCAGATGATCAAAAAAACCTGACCCCAAACCTTCAAAATAAAAAAGCAGGGTATGGTGGTATGGTCTCTGAAACCACCAAGCTTTGATCAAGGTTTCTTTGTTGCAGCAGTATTTCGGAATCACATGAAAATATGAACCACACTTGTTGGTTGACTTCCATTCCCATCACTTTAGAGGGAGTCTGTTTTTGTGCAGAATGATTTAAATACAATTCTCTGACATTCAGAACTGAAATGTCAGTTCCTGTGTGAAATATGAGAACTCATTAACTTGGGAAGTCTATTAACCTGTTTGACAAATCTAGATGTATTACAGTTTTGGTGTACATTTCTTCATAAACTAATACTCCCTATTTAAAGCATATTTTTATTTTCATTTGCATTTTTATACTTACTTTCAAGTAATTTTATCATTGATAGGGATTATTGTTGGGTTCAAGATTCAAATCCTACTACAATATAAAAAATGAAGCATTTTTACATGAATACTTTCTCTGCAGAGGTAAAAGGTCAAACACAGTAGCACTAGACAGGAGAAAATGAATTAGTAAACTGAAGGAAAGATAATCAGTCTGGTTTCAAGGTTAACTTTCTGTTCTTTACTGCAGTGAGTTTTTTTTCCTCCTTTTTTTGAACTTCTAAGAGCATGCCAATTCCATGTTCCAGCTTGCTGTGCTACTGCAGCAGAAACTACACAAATAGACAAAATAGCTCTAAGAATCACACCACCTTACAAAACCCACCCCTGCCCCTCAGTCACTCCCTCTGAAAAAATCTAGAGCAAAGAAATACCCTTTCTGTGGAAAATCAGGAAACTGAGGTCCTGGCAAGTTGACAAGTAAAGTATATTTATCTTCCCCAAAACCACGACTGTGTGAATAAGAAGTACTCCCAAATGTGAGCAGTCAGCTGCCTCCCCGGATGTGACTGTAAATACTGTGTTTAAATACAGAATCATAATATTTACAAATAGAAATTACACACAGCATGTCCTTCAAAATCTCTCTGCCATTGTCTACAGGCTTTTGTGGTAAACAAACTAGCATAAACAGTGGGTAGTAAAAGTGGTTTAAAAATATTTTTATTTTTTGCAAATGAAGCAGTATTAGCAACAGCCATTGCTCTTGTGTTGAGACTGCTGTCTTATTTCATTCCTTACTTTGACTTCATAAACGAAATTTACTTCACAGATTGAGGAAAATCTGCAAATATCAACTTCTTTTTTTCACTTCGCAAGCTTTGGAGAGCTTATCTAAAATGTTTCTACACCTTATTGTATGAATAACTTTATCTTTGAACTTTCAAATATTTTAAAAAAATGTCAGGAGAGATTTAATGTGGCAAGTGCCTCAAATACAATTAAAATTTATGTTTCTCAACTCAGGCAAATTAGGATTCCCCAACAATGTTACTTATAAGTTTTGCATTGACATATCTCAAAAAAAGCACGTCCTTTTTTTCATCCCTTTTCATCTCTGTTTTCCTATAACAGCCTCAAGTATTTTTCATCTGTCAGCTATAAAACATTATAGTTATTTATTACATATGCCTTTGGCATACTTGTTATAGCTACGTAGAGTACATTTCAATACCAGAATACCTTTCTCAGTTTAATACACTACTAATGAATCAAATAAAATCCAAGTGGTTTGGGGCTTCAGCTGACACTAACTTATTACCCCTGTAATCACATCATGAGCAGAAGTGGTCTGTACCTTTTGCTCCTTGTCTGGGACCTGCAGTGAAACTCACCACAGTATTCTTGCTCTGTGGTTTATAATTACTGCCAAATCTCAGAAAATGCATTTACATGTACATTGGAAATTATTTTTCCTGGGGAGGTCGTGTTATGCTAGCCACCACAGATGCCCAAAAACCAACATCCAAAAAATGCCTATTCAAATATACATCCACAATTATTTTTCTGGCATTTTAAAGACAGTAGTTTGCTTCATTAAAATACTTCACACCAGTCCTCCTCACCAGAGACCGACCCAGAAGCAGAAACTCCTGACTGAGGAGTGGGGGTGGGCAGCCGTTCCCGTGCCAAATATATTCTCAAATCCTTTAACAACCCACACTAAAGACATTCTTCATTCATTCAATAACATTTCTAATACAGCCACACAGAAGAAAAAAAAGAAAAGTTCGGAGCAATGCCTAGTCCTTAGCTGTGGGCCATATGAAAAAAAAGACCTGGACTTGAGGGTGAAGGAACAGTTTTATGAAGCTATTTCTCCGCAGTCACATGTAGCACAGCTGCAAGTCACTGCTCTACAACAGCTAAAACTTAATAAAATGTTTCTATGGGGTGATGCCAATGAAAATATTCACAGTACTATAAAGAGGAGTCATTTATTATCTGCAGGTCATTACCAAATGTTAGGACCTAGTACTAAAAATACATACGGAGGTAAACAACAGTGTTTTGTGCACATGAAGCTACTTAAGGACATAAGATACTCACTACCCATGCTTCCAAGAAACAGCTTACTGTTTTTGACAGCAAAGTGAAGAGTTATATTCTAGGAATTGAAATAAATTTCTTTTATAGCATTATTTTTCAGCCAGTACACTACCAGAAGGCATTAATAAGGAAGGCCTATTTAGTTCTCAATTACCCAGGGATGGCATATTTCATAATAGCCTTAAGAGTTTAGTTTTGGATTTTCAGGGGGTATTTTTGCTTTTTGTGGTTATAGAGCATGCGATACGTACCCACAGCAGGCACAGAATACAAAACTTGTTATCAGCTCGGAGAAACATTATAATCAGGTTTTCATTTGTTCAGCAGAAGTTCAAAACCAGGATGTCTCGTGTTGAACATCTGTACTTGCTGTACCACACGACAGTGGGAAACAGGTTTTAGAGCTTGAGGTGAAGGGACCCAACCTCCTCACACAACACCTTAGTGTGCTGGTGGCTGTCTGTTGTAATTGAGTCTTTTTAACTAACTTTTTAAATTCAGCCTCACTGCAATGCATCCTGCAGGGAGAGGAAAATGAGAAAACTGCCTGTGGTACCTCTAATGAGTAGAATACTTCAGCACATATTCAAATTCACTATTTATAAGGGATTTATTTACTTTAAGATAGGAAAGCAAAATCTCTGTCAATGGGCAGAATAAACATTGTCTAGAGTGGAGCCATTTGTAACATACTTTAATTGGCAATTTTCCCTTGATGACTAATATAACATCTTTCATATGAGGATTCTGCCGTTTTGTGATTTTCTGTCCCTATATTAACAGATATGAAAACTGATGCACAAAATGCATTCTCCTAATAACAGAGCTTAGAATAATACATCCATTATCACAGGGATCATACTTGTTTTCTGTAACCAGATGAATGCAACCAGAGTAAGAAACTAAGTTAAAATACCACCAAAAAAAAATCAGCATATTTGCCTCAGAACAGGTGGCAATGCAAAATTATTTTCATTCTTTTTTTTTATTTTAAAAAGGCTTTTATACGCTTTGTTCTTCTTCCTTAAATTGGGCAGTACCTGTCTGCCCAAGGGTCTGTACTGGGACCAATACTATTTGATATCTTCACTGATGACACAGACAGTGAAATTGAGTGCACCCTCAGCAGGTCTGTGGATGGCACCAAGCTGAGGGGTGTAGTTGGTATGTTCTGAGGGAAGGGGAGCTATCCAGAGGGACCCTGACACACAACGGTTTTAAACGGAAAGAGTGCAGATATAGACTGGATATAAGGAAGAAGGCTTTTTAAGAAGGTGCTGAGAATACCTTGTATAGGTTGTCCAGAGAAGTTGCTGATGCCCCATCTCTGAATTATTCAAGGTCTGGCCAGATGGGGCCCTGAGCAACCTCATCTGATGAAAGATGGCCCTGCCCATGCATCTATTTGGTCTAGATGATCTTTAAAGATCCCTTTCAACCCAAACTATTCTGTGGTTCTATGAGTCTATCACATTGTATCATCTTAAAAAATATACTGGACAATCATAATACATCATACTCTATTGAGGACACACACATTTCCATGATTTAATTTTTACTAGAATAAACACCCTGTTTTTCTTTATGTTCCCCAGCGTGTTCTTATCAGAAAATATATCTTTCAAGAGTTTGTCAGTACCAACTAGAGCTGCTTGTAGCAGAATGAAAAAAACACCCCCCATTTCTAACACATCCATATGTAAAAAATCTCTCATAAATTAAAGTAATGGGACAAACATTGTCATGATACTGTGACATTGTCATGATACTGTGACAATTCAGAGCTGTGATGGCTTACTGAGGATTAAACTTGGCTGAGGAAGATCATTAGGAGAACAAAAGGCTACAGAAATAATTTTTTTAAATCATTGAAGTGGATTGTAGAAGCTCACAATGGAGTAAAAATTAAACAGTTGAATAAAGATAATTACACAAAACTCTGTCCCAAGATCAGAATGTGATCCAATGTAAAGAAACACACACTACCAGAGAAAAACAGAGTAAGATAAAAATTCTCCCACGTTCAATGCAAAAGATGTTTTCCCTTAGAGAAAACAACATAAAAAGCTTCCTCTCTTCAGAGGAAGCAACAGAATGGAAGGGAATGAAAAGAGGCAGGTAAAGCCCTGCATTTCCAAACGTTATTCAAGGTTAGAAAATGAAAATGTTTCTTTACAAGGAAAAAGACAAATCTGATCAAAGTCAGTCAGCTGGCTTATTTATATCTCAGCAAACACCTTGGGTCTGCACTTTGTCAATCTGCAGAAAGCAAAAGATTTTTCTGACCTCATGAATTGGCAAGAAATGGCTTGTGTACTGATCTATTCAGCTCAGCAGATATTTGGCACCATTTATCCTGGCTCTCACAGAACCAAATACACCTATCATAAGGGCATTTGCTGTGGAGTTTCTGAAAGTGAAGAGGAAAAAGAGTCCTTTAAGCCACTGGTATGTCACAGTGGTGTCATGCTTACCCTGGTCTAACTGCCTGACACAGCTGAAGATAGTTCCACTGAACACGACGAGGGTCTCAGCCCTGGACACAGCAGAGTTGGGGTACAGCAAGGCAGGGCTTCCAAAAAATTGTCAGCAATGTCACACTAAAAAATTATGGGGAGATGACACCTTGTCTACTGCCTGGAAGTTTCACTCAGCTTCTCAATCATTTGGTGTGCAGATGTCGCCACCAAAGAGTTGTAATATAGTGACGTATTGGCATAGAAACATCTAAAGAGAACATGTCTGAACACACAGGAGGGACTGAATTTGATCTGTTAGTCTATATTCACATTTACCTTCCTTGGGAATAACTTAGTGTATGAATAGGAAAGAAAGAGTTTATTCATTAGGCTAAATGAGATTTTACAGCATCACATTCATTCACTCAGCTAAATATGAATGCTGGCAAGGTCTGTGTATGGATTATATACTTGGACTAGACTGCAGACAGTATTTACTATTTCTTAAATTATGTTAACTTCTTTAAAAATATGTATCTTGAAGAAACCTCTTCTAAAATCTTCATTGTAAAGTTTAAAACTGTGGAGTCTCTCTCCCATAATGGGACTGGGTCACACACACACATGCTGATCCTGAAGCAAACACGTGGCTAAGGAGAGAGCTTCTCCCACATATTGTTTCTAAAATCAGTACAACTACTTTGTATCTTCCATATGCATTACCTCTTCCGAGCACATCTAACCTCAGACTCCTTTTAACCTGGTTTTGCATATCCCGGTGTTTTCCTTTAAATAAATATTAGCATGGTCAATTGGCTCCACTACATTACTGCAACCTCTGGAGTGAGCAGGACTGGCCACTGAGCACATGCTGTGACAGCTACCCTTTAAAACAAAAATAAAAGGCTGTCAGAGAAGAAGCACCTGGTTTTCATTTAAGATTTCAAATTACCTCTTCAATGGTTTCTGCTTGCTGACAAGCAAATGCATGACCTAGGAATCAGCAGCTAGAATTACCTATTTGCAGAAAGTGTGTATTTGCTGACTTAATGTGTTTATCATTTATCACATACACAGAGGAGTTGACAAATACAATCTTCTTGTCCTTAGTAATTTTGTGGAGCAAGAAATAACTCAGTTCATTCTTCTTCCTTACTTTACTTGTTCCTAACTATGGTACTGTGCCAAAAAACAGCTCACAGCTATTTCCCTTCTCTAACATACAAAGTCAAAGTAAATTTCCAGCTGGCAAATAAAATGCAATGTTGATTAGGAATGCAATATATTTGAAACATTTGACCTTTAAAGCACAAAAATCCTGCATCTGAAATATAGTTTGTCACATATCCACAAAGCCATATCAAATCAGGAAACACAGTTGTTAAAGCTTATTAATGGTGACTTTGCAGTTTCATGATTTTTATACATGTGTGATAGTCCTAACTTTGTGAAAAGAACACTGCAAAGTTCTTGATTTACAAACATGTTCTACTTTGAAACCTCTTATGGAATTATGTCATATATATACCAATTATGTTTAACTAAGATGTGGGATTTTACCTTCAAACTGATGAAGTGCATCAAAGAAGATAACTGAGATCTCGACACTGAAATACACTCTAAATCTTTCCAGTTTCATGCTATTAATAACTGTCGTGTCACAAGTCATCAAACTCTGAATTCCTTCATATTATTTAGAAACTCACCCCCTGACAAGTTCTAGAACGACCTTAAAATTCTTTTCCCATGCTGAAACAAAGTGATTTGTGGGCTCAGATACTTTCTATTGGGTGTCTAACAATAAGAAGCACAAAAATCCTGAAACACTGGATATGAAAAACCTTTAGTTATGTACCATTCTGTGACTTAAATTCAACTCATTTCCTCATTCTGTGTAAGTGTGGACTCAAACTCTATCTATATGGTGAGGAAGGCTTATTCAGACCTTATGTTTCAGAGGTTACTGCAGCAGTTCGCTCTACCCAGGACTTTCTCCGTGGTTCTTGAGGGAAAAATAAAGGTGTGAAAAAGGGGAAAATCTACAGATATGCACAAGTTCTTCAGTTCTTCCCCTTTTGTTACAGGATATATATGAAATTATGGCTATGATGGTAAAAAATAAGGCAGGCAAATTCTTCTTACAAAGCCTATTATGCCAACAATAGGCTGAATATTATTCCCACTGAATAGGAGGAGTAGAGGCTCCCAGTTAACCGTATGATATTTGGTAGAGGTAGAGGCTCCCAGTTAACTGTACGATATTTGGCACATATTCTGGGATTCAGATTCTCCTCTTAGAGAATAAAAACATTTACTTTTTATCCAAATCCTGCTATAACAAGACTGGAAAGAACTTTGTACTGATTGTAATAAAAAATAAGCTCCTTCCAAATCTAGTTTTGTATTTTGTTTCATTGAATGCATAAAACCACTCTCCAGTAGAGGGGGTATAGCTCAACCATTTCTAGTGCTAGAAGGGGCTGTCACAGTACAAAGGAGAGGACAACATGAAGAACAAGGGGTTGTGCAAATTTACATGCCTTTAGAAAGAGGAGCTGCAAGGGGAGAAGGGCTTCTGGAATGCACCAGGAAAAAGCAGTAGGAAAACAAATATTAATTTCAAGCTTTTAGCATTTTAATATAAGCCAACCAAAAGACAGAAAACATCACAAATACCTTCAACTGATTTCAGACTGAAACCTCTTCTGCTAAGTATTTTTGCTCAACAGCGTAAATATCCTACTTATTTTGAATGCAGAAATTCTGTGTGTCAAAAAATTCCAGGAATAGACCCAAGTATCATGTAATTCAATGAGTTTCAGCATTACAGCAAAATAAGATGTTGACGTATTCTCCTTGAGAAATCATGGGCAAAAACGTAATACCATTATGTGAGTCCAATCTAGTTGAACTGGAACACTTGTATGACACTTTGCTATGTCCCCATTGGTAAGCCCTGGTGAGGAAAATTCCCTCCCAAAAAAGAGAACACACCTCAAGGTCGGACAGGAGATGTGTTTTTATGCTGCAGAATTCCTAGCTGCCATCACACTAACTGCAACTAGCAAAAGGAAAATTTTTCAGATTTCCAAAATTATGCCTGAAGAATGTTGACAAATATATGAGCTGTCATTGACAAGGAAGTTCAGGCTCAAACTACCAAACCAATCTCCTATTTAAGAGGTCTGGGGTTTTGAGTAACTATAGTAGACATTTTTATGTGAAGACCTCACAAATACCTCTGAGGCCAAGGTGCGGTTGCCCAGCACTTTCCAAATTAGATTCTCAGGTCATGATTCAAGAAACCTCTTTAATAAGTGCCCAATTACTAACCCAAATGCATATGTGTTATGCTGAACTTCAAAGTCGGACTCCGAAACTGGCAGCACCCAACGCAGGAAACCCTTTTTGAGTTTGCTCCAGCCCAGTAAGTGAAGCATGCCGTGCAGAGCCTTTCCAGAAGGATTCTGTTAAGGTATGAATTCTGCTGAAGCTTTGTAACACTTCAGAGAAATACCCTCTTTTCTCAAACTTCAGCTGTACAGTAGTTTAAAATAAAAGAACAACCTTCTATGATGTCCTAGAAAGTTAAAAGCCTTTGTTACAGACCAGAGCAATTCATGTTTAAAAAGCAAAATACCCTGACGCTACAAGTCAAACTATTCCTGTATTTTAAAAGTGAAATAAATTCCAGTATTGAGTCTTACAGTCCATGGCTTCAAATGGATTTAAAGGGGTGTAATTCAGGACAGCATTAGCTCTGTTGTCACCACTCAGTTTGAATAGTTAAAACCAGTATGACACAGGCAACCATGCACATCTGCTCCATTAATGTAACTGTGGGGGTCTTTATATACATAAATTTTGTGTAACATAGGCATCAATCAATTAAAAAAGCAAAGTGTACCTGTGCTACATAGTTAGCTTTATCTCTCTTAATGATATTCAGGGCAACTCCAAGAGGTGGCTCTTTGTACAGGCCACATACACATGTGATGACTGCCAAGATGATCCAAACATATTTAGAAATAATTTTGCCCATAGGAGAGGCTCTTTGCCCAGACTACACTGCACAACCACTACTCAACTAAAGTCTTCTAAGCCTATTCTATCCTTAGAGAACAGAGGAAGAAAAAAGAGAGAGAATGAAAGAAACAGGAGAAAATACTGCAGTAAAGAACTAAATTACTTATTTTCTTGTACTAGGCTAAATAGACACAAGTTCTGCCTGAGAGTCTTTCTTAATCTCTCCACTTGCTCCATTTTTCCCTTAATCTTTTGTAATTGCAATATTCTCAGATAGTCCTTGTCTCTAGTAAATTCCACCTCATGCTCACATGCAACCCAGAAGAGGGGGAAGAAAGACAAAGGCAGAAGGCCCCACTTCACCCAAAAAAAGGTCGCACAATTTTCTGGACTTAAAATGTGTATTCATATTAAATTCTTCTCAAGTGCCAGGAGGCTAATTATATAATTAATGGAAAATCTGACATTAAATGAGTTAATTTTGTTCTCCTCAGTGTGGGTAACATCTACATTTGAAATTTCCTCTCAAACTGCTAATTAATTTTTCTAATACAGACCATAATTCTCCCAAGTGAGGGAAACTGAAGGGAAACATGTTTTGATCCCAGGAGCTCCACTGCCTAACAAATTTATAGGGTCAACACTGAATGGAGGAACACCTATTTCTTTTGTAATTAAAGCAATGGCCAGTTTGCTGCAAAAGCTTTCCATGACTGTTCCTGGAAAAAGCTGGGAGTAATCTGTTCAAAGGACGTGTTGTGGGTTTAGGGTCTCTGGCTGTATTCATACCAGTCTGTATTGAAATCTGAGAGATCTGAGTTCAGTTCCCGACTGTCAGAGGCTCCTGGGTCATCAAACAGGGCAGAAGAGTCAATTAATTTCATTATGTCTCATTTTAGGTTGAAACATGAAGATATAAAGCTCCTTTATGAGGGGGGGAGGAGAGGGAGAACAATCAATTACAAAATATTTTTAAGAATGAGTAACTGAAATCCTTCCCTACGAACAAATGAAAACAAACAAACAGACAAAAATACCTCATTTTAATTAATTAAGAGAAAAATATATCAGTGTATATATGTATATATTTCCAGTAAAATAACTTGGTTTATTGGAAAAAATATTTTGAGTTAAAATGAAAAAAAAAAAAGAATGAATGGCAAATTTCACCCAGTTCTGCTCATTTAGGATTACCCACAAGTACAAGGATTTGAAAGAAATAAATCTGTAATTATACTGCGACTTGGTTTCACACACAGGCTGCAGTTCCCTGAATAACTTCACCTTATTTACTGCTACTGAGAGCAGCAGTCCTGCCCTCCCTGTTGTCCCTGATTGTGTGCTCCAGCTCTCTTGTTTGTGCTGGCATCAGTGCTCGGGCAGCTGCGCAGCTGGACTGAAAATTAATCTGACTACAGAAAAAAAGGGGTTTTTTTTTAGCTAAAGCAGCTCTCTGAACCGACAAGCCGTGTGCTGATACAGAGAGAGGCAGCAATGAATGGCTGATGGATAAAGGAGAGCAAGGGACAAACTCAGTGACCCCAGGGACTTAAATAGGCTTAAATCCATCATGAAACCACTTCCTCAGCCTTATCCCTACTGGCCAGAGGATCCTTTTCTATCTTTGGTGGGGGAGAGCATCTTCGCACAGACAGAAGGCTAAGGAGCTACTTCCCACAGATACTGGTTGTACACACATAGGAAATACAAAGATATTCAAGACAATTTGTCCTCGAATAAAACAAAGGTAAATGACATTTACCGTGGGACAGACTCTGGCCATGGCAAATCATCACCAAAGCATCACATGTGCTTGGTTTATGCCCCTTTTGTAATACTCATTTTTATTTAGCAGAAAATATAAGGTAACACAATATAGTTAAGTCCCCAGATAATGTCAGGAAAAGATTTATTTGACTCAAATTAACCAAGTAAAAGGGATCATACACCTGACTTAATGAGGAAAAATAAAGCAGTTTTGGTTCATAAAAAATAACTTGTCCAGGGAAATATTCTAGAGATAACATTAAATATTCCTACAAGGGATCCTCAGTATTACAATTTCAAAACTTGTAACATTTTCTCCTTCTGCATGCCTTTGACTAAGTACTGATTTTAATACAAACATAATTTGGATAATCTCACACTTAATTCTGAAGAGGCTTACTTTCCTAAAATTCAATTTTGACAATAAATGTTTAGTCTTAGTAAAAAATTTTATTTCTCTTCTTCTGGTGAGAACTTTAAAAAAGGGTCCCTAGTGACATTAGCTGCATATTCTTTGCTCACTTATAAAATATTTTGCAACAGAAGTGTTGTAGAAAGTAAAGTATCATTTCACTGCATGTCAAAACATAATTTAGTAATACCCTTAACTTTAATTTTTAATGATGCAAATACCACATTGATACTTCATCCTTGTCTTGATTACATTTCTAATACTCTTTTATGAGCAGCTTAAAAACAGTAGAGTAAGAACAATGTCTTTGTGTGATTTAAAAGCACCAACAACTGAAATGAATCTTCTGTGTAGTCATGCTTAAATCAATTAAATAGATCCAGATCTAAGTAAAGTGTTCTAATTATACTTCAATTACTACCCAAGCTTTAAAAAAAAAAAATAAAGTAAGAGAAAAAAAAGCTAAAAGTTATCAGATGCTTCATCTTCCTTGTTATTACATTGAATATGCAATTTTAAAAGGCATCGTATGTTAAAAGACACCAATAAGGAGTTCTTCATTTATGCCAAGTGAGCTGATCATTTCTTAATGATGAAAGTATTTCTCTGAGCAGGAACACTTAAATAGAAATGTTCACAATCTTCTTCTCCAGCTAATTAAAAGCACTCGGTCTGATTAAACATGAGTCTGAACAATGTTTTCCATCCCTATCCTTCCCCATTCCATCATAAATCAGTGCTCTTGAGTGAGCCGAGGCTCTTGGTTCAAGTACTGACCCTAAACTAATTTTATTTTTATTATTTAAGAGTTCTTAAAAAATATTAGCTCAAGTGAAAAATGAAGGCACAAAGTCTTTGCAGAAAGGCCTAACAGATGCTGTCAGCACAACACTTTAATGAATGACCACTTCCACAGAATGGAACAGATAACATTTTGTGCTGAGCGGTCGCGTGGGCCATTCAGTAACTGGAAGGGAATGAGCTGCTTCCTTCCACAAGATCTGTGCTCTTCCCCCCACCCCGCCCCACTTCTCTGCTCTGCTTCAGGCTAGGGCTGAGGTGAACATGCTTGAATTAACATACTACATACACTTTCCCCTCTTTTATTAAATTAATTTACCTGGTTAACTTTTTTAGTTGTAAAAAAATTAACCAAGCCCTGCTACAAAGAACTGTACTGTTATTTAAGCTATCGATAAACAGAGCTTTTAAAACAGTTTTGTTTCAGGTAATAAGTGTTTGTAAACATATCTCAGAGCTGTACTTCATTCTCCTAAAGTAAAAATAAAAATGCTTTTAAATATATTGTCTTAAATTTTTTTAAATGTTATCATTGTAAATATTAAAGAAGTCAGAGTTAGATTCTGGTGCACCTTTTAGTATTTAAAATACCATTTGCTGTTAAATTTTTAGTGCTATGAAAAACCTTTTTGTTCAAAAGCTAAGAATTATGCATCCAGTATATTTTCAAAGGAAGCCCTAGTCCATATGAACAGAACACCACACCACCAATTTAGCTCTCTGCAAAAATAGATGTCTTAAGATCATAGCCTGCTAATGAAATCTTTTCTTAATTTTGCCTGTGGAGTTCCCATTCACATTATGCAGCCTGAGAGATGACTGAGACGCAAGAAATATGATAATTGTTACTTTTCATAAAAGGCAGAAAGCATAGCTGTAAGATTACCTTCTAAAATGCCTCCAACTATCTGAATTCAGAATAGCACCTTAAAAAGGGCAGAAGGTAACACCTCACAGTATCAGAGGTTGGGAGGGAAACACAGGAGTTTAAAGAAAAATAGCTCCTCTTACTTGAATTTGCAGCCTAAAAAGTTTGAGGTAATTGTACCACTAACAGACCATGTTTAATCTCTGAAAGTACATTTGACAGATCAAACACAGAAGCTGTAAATTACCAGTAATGTCAGCAATCTTTCCATTTAACTATCAGTGTATCAAACCACAAACTCAGAGAACACAATAATAACTTGAAGATAGGAATCTAAGGAGACACAGACTGTGTATTTATTTGGTTCTCAAGTACACGGTTAAGCTGCAAAAGACAAATATGTTTGGTTTTCTCAGCAATAACAGGGATATAAAAAGAGGTATATGCAAAAACTAGAACACTGAGTGCCAGAATAATTACACTTCCCAAACACTGCAGGTACAGAGCCAGATGCAAAAGGGCATTTTGAGCTGGAACACCCGCATGAAGGGAATGACTGAGGGTTATTGCAGTGCAGCTACTGGAAAAAGGGGGAGTAGCCCAAAGGCTGATCTCGCTTGTGCTCCAGTGCACTCTGCCTGGCTGATCATGACCTTGAGGGAAGAATGGGACCAAGTGCAGTATGGAGATGAGTAGTGCTGGAACACCTGGCTAAATCTTCTGTACTTCCAAGAGAATCTATTAGTCTATTACTGGTATTAAAACATTGGGATGTGAGCTTAATATTTTTGAAAAAGTTTTGTGGAACCATTTGTAAGCCTGGGAGTCTGGCCTGGTCAAAACCTGACAATTGCAATGAATTTAGTCACGTGCATTATTTTGGTGCCAAGATATTTCTACTTGGAAAAGGCTTTATAAGGCTGTAAGGCTTTAATGATAACTGTAGCAGTGTAGCTATTCCCTTTGCTAAAGCAAAAAAACCCACGAACATAAGGAACCTCTGTATCAGAATAAATGAACTACATGATGACAACTGTTTTAAATACATGTATGGATTTAATTAAAGTGATAACATTTTATAATGTAAATAACACAAAAGCAATCAATGATAACCAGCCATAATTTAGGCTGCAACAAAAATAGTAAAAGCAGGCAGTAAAACCATGCGCTATTTTAATTACTACGACTTCTGGTTTCCCTGATGTTGAAGCACTTCGTACAATACTGCATTTTCAGTGCTCAGTGTTGAAGTCTACACAGGAGAATCAAGACCATACACCAATGTATTATTATTTTTTCTTCTTTTTCTCTCCCATGAAGTGTCTCTGTGAAACAGGATTCTTTAAAGTTGTTTCTTATCAATCAGAGCCCATGGTTTGCAATCCATACATCACACCTTGTGTAAGGTTGTTACTTTAACTTTGTTTAAATTTTTCACACCACACATCTGCAAAGTCTACATTACTATCTAACCAAACACCATATCCATTTTTAATGGATGGGATAACATCCCTCTTGCCTGCTTTTCTTCTTACAACAGGACAGTGCCCCATACAACTTGAGGCCAGTTTATTACTGGCTGACTGAGGATGTTTCCTGCAGCAGCGGGAGATGAGCATGTGTTTGGCATTACACGTCTGAACGGATATGGGTCCAGCAATGCTGAGGGACATTACTTCTCATCCTAATTACCTGGAGTCCACACTGAGCCTCTCGGGAGTGGGCTAGGTGCCTGAGGCCCCTACCTGTGGGAGAATAGGATGCCTCAGAAAGGAATCCAGAGCAGACAGTAAGGTTGAGCTGGGAGCTGTTGAAACTAGCCAAGAAAAACACTAAGGGAAGGGTGTGCCTCAAATTCTTCTTTTGCAGCTTAGGTATCTTTTTTTTTTATGGCCTGTAAGGCAGTGCTTATGTCAGCTAGGGTTTCAGAGCCCCAAATCCACCCTAACTTGTTCAGGTACCACAATTCCTCCTTTTACAACTATAACACAATAGGTGCTCACTTCTGAAATACTGTTGGAGGGTCAGAATACAGACAAGGTGGAATTAATTCCTGCTTTAATTCCTTCTCTAGTTTGACATAGTTTAAACCTACATTTCTCACTTCCCAGCAGAATGTTCCAATCCTATTATGCTGAGGAAAACCTAGGGTGGGAGAGAAGAAGGGATCACTGGCTCCTTTCTGCCTAAATTGTGCCACTGCTGCAGTGAAAGCAATTTACTTAGTTACAGCTAAAGGTAAATTACAGTAGTCTCTTGCTTTTCAGACTTAAGTTTGAAGTCTATTGCTTTTTATATTATCCATTACTCTCATACTCCTATTCCCTTGCTATATAACAGTCTCTTGGGATTCTTCACACTTCTATTCAAATTCCAGGGACACACTGCTTAGCACTGACATTCAATTAGTTCTCCACTTAATAAATAACCGTATATAATTGAATATTTTTGCAAGTATTAAACATAGAACATATTCATTGTTAAAATTTAAAATCTTTCATTATATGCTTGGAGCCAGTGAATGACATTGTTCACATTGAAATAAAATGAAAGGATTACAACATGGAATGCTTATGTTTAGAAATGGATCGTTTGCAATTTCAGAAAGTAGGTAATTTACAAAGTTTAAAATAAAATGCATGATTGCATTGTTCTAAGCATTGAGGGACTGAACAAAAGGCTTCTGCTTTCTTATCAGCATCAATTATGGCATGAGGGTGAATAATATGAATTGTGATTGAATCATTACTAACCATTTTTGCATAATTTTCCACTTTTACTTCACCAATAAAACATTTTTGTAAAAGATAAAATTATATTTATTTTAAGAGCCGTAAAGAAAAACCACAGAGCTTTATCTGTGACAATTATCAAGAAGATACAGATGATCTCTCCATCCCTAACAATAATAGCTAACAGCACTTCTGTATTTTATTTTTTAGCCATCATCCCTCACGCAAAGGTTTTCACCTCAGTTTTGATGAAGGCAGAGTTGGGAAAAAGTTTTTCTTCTGCAGCCTCTTAAGGTAGTCCTTCTTATGCTTTCGAGACAGAAACCCAGTCAGAATCTGGGGACCAGGTCTGCCACACAAACTGAGTGCCAGCAATTTCTTTGCTCTTTAGATAAGCCATGGCAGTTGTGGAATGAGAAGCTGGCTTGCTTTTGCCCTGTGTTACAGGGTTATACTCAGTTGCACAGAAAATTGGATAGCATCTGGTGGGAGGACAGAAATTGTGGCTCTACGTGTGTGAGAGACATAAGCAGGCTGGGTTCTGCAGCCTGTTAATGTAGAGGATGGGGGAAGAGTGATCAATCCTGTGTTAATTATGGAGCCAGCAGATCGTTCAGCAGCTAATATTTCTTTTGTCTGGAAGGTGACTTGAAACAGTGACAGCAAAGTATGATTACCATATAAACACTATACATTTCCATACCTTTCAAATATAAACCTTAATTTGGACCAGGAAAAAAATGAGATTAAAAGAAACTTGTACTTGAAGCATGTGAAAATCAATCATCCAGAAAAAATGTTTGATTAATGTATTGTGTTACTTAAGTACTCTTTGAAGGCAGATGAGATGAAACGTATGTTTAAATGTGTCAAACGTGCTCAAGAAGTATTTTAAACAGCTCTTGTACAACGAGATGACTTAAAGGATAGGCTCATGGCACTGAAGACTTGGGCCCTCATTTCAGATGTGGAATGCACTGAGATGCTGGACTTTGGGTCACATACATCACTCCACATATGCACATATGGGGACCAGGGACTATAGGAATTGCTACATCTTCAAGTGAAAATATTGCTTTGTCCACAAGTTATTTTACACACTGAAAGAACCCACAGAATACACCAGGAAGAAATGCAACACTGTGTTTGAAAAGGATTTCTCTCAATTTTTGTACAGATATGTCTCCAAGGATCATATTTTGTGACGTTTTCTTTAGGAGTGCCTGGATTAGTAAAAAAGCTTTTCGTTTTTTTGTCCTCTGATGTTTATATCTTGTCACATATCAAAGGGACTACTGATGCATATAAATCATTAAACAAAATTTAATGAAGGACAATGCAGATGTTTAACTGTAAACACCTGCTATATATCTGTAAAGGAATCCTGGAAAGTAGGGGACACTGAGATCTGGTTCTTATTTGTGGAGGCATCTTGATTTGAATGAAACTAAATGAAGTATAAAGTAAAGATCTACGAGACAAAAAAAATCTGTATTATTAGTAGAAGAGTTTTTTCTACCACATAAAAAATGAGTGACAGGTATAAGCCAGTAACAAAAAAGAGGAATGAAAAAGCAAGTTGCATGGTTACTTAATCACCTTCCAAAAGACATTTTATATGAAGGTTCCAGATTTCTTTACACCACACAAGAGGATAAATAAAGCAGCCTAGGTGAACATTCACGCTTCTGGCACTCCTGTAAACATTAACGTGTTAAGATGAAACCAAAGCCCTGCCCAGTAATAATGCCTGAAGATACTGCATAGTCAATTCCAACATACCAACAGAGAAAAAAATCAGTCTCTAAGAAACTTGCAGAAGAATTATATGTGTTCTGCAGTCCTGCTTTACCACTCAACAAGGATAGTAGACGGAATGCCTGATGATCAGAATAACTGCATAAATAAACTCACTAATTATCAGTCAAGTTTACAGATAAATTAGCATGGCTTTCCCAGGGAATTCAGTCACTTCAAAAGCTCAAATTATGGCAGATGGCTGTAGGATGCTCTCCTTTACAGACCTATGCTACCAAATGTGCAGCTAAAATGAACTTACTTATTCTACAGCCTTCATTGAGGTGGATCTACCATAGGAGTTGGATGGATTACCCTTGAACCTCCAGGGAATGACATGGAGTCTTATTGGCCAGAGTACTGCCCCCATGTATCTGGGCTCCGTGGTATTATTCAAAACAAAACAAACCCTTCCTAACCTTCCCCATGCTTACTGTTTCTGTTCAGCATTTGACTCTGAGCATTGCTTCCCTGTTGTCTTACCATACTCGTGTGGCTCTGTGCAGACCTGCCCGTCTGCAGTGTGGCATTCTTGAAGAAGATTTTTCATAGGCTGGGAAGAATGGCTGCTACACAAATTAAAAAGTTTTTTATGGAGGACACCCCTTGTGACGACTGTCTGAGCGTGCTTCTGATGCCACAGCCAAGACGTGTAATTCTGTATGAGAAGCTTTTTCAGCTGTAAGGATTCACTACTTCCTTGAACTTGCCAAAGTATTTGTTTCTCTAAACACATTTTTCCAAACAATTACTTAAGGCAGACACTTTAGGTATTGCTGTGGCCATTATTAAACCTTTGCTTGAAGATGCCGGCAAACAGCTTCATCCCACCACCAACCCCACTAGCCCATGCAGCCAGAAATACCTAATTTCATAAAGACACCTACAATATCAGTAGTACATGAAGATCTCTCCCTCTCCATGGTGCCAGGTATTGTCATCACCCTCACAGGACTTGGGATGGGGAAGGCATGTATGTGTCATGACCGTTCATCCTCCATACTGCCAAGCCGTCCATGGGAACCCAGGCAGGCACAGTACGGGGAAGTGAGTTCATGCAGTCACTTGGAGAAGAGGAGACTGAGAGGAGACCTCACTGCAGTTGCAACTTCCTCACAAAGGGAAGTGGAAGGGCAGGCACTGATCTCTCCTCTGTGGTGACCAGTGACACGACCTGAGGAAATGGCATGAAGCTGTGTCAGGGGAGTTTGGATTGAATATTAGGAAGAGTTTTTTCACCCAGAGGGTGGTTGTGCACTGGAACAGGCTCCCCAGGGATGTGGTCATAGCACCAAGCCTGACAGAGTTCAAGCAGCACACGGACAACACTCTCAGACACATGGTATGATTCTTGGGATATCTGGTGCAGGGCCAGGAGTCGGATTTAATGATGCTTGTGGGTCCATTCCTGATCAGCATCTTCTATCATTCTATGAAAGGTAGTGTAAAAAACATGCCATAAATATGTAATATTTCTTTTGGAATAGCATTTGATAATCTTAAAAACAACCGCCCGAACTTCCTCATCACTATTTTCTTTTAGAGACACCATGCCATACCAAGATGTAATGTGGATTTTCTTGATATCCATTTTTTTCCTGTAAGTTTTTAACGGTAATGCTCAATAAATACTTAAGTGCCAGCATGGAGTGGATTATTGCTAACATGTTGCAAGAAAATTGCACAGTGCCAAAGCTTGCAATAAAAATAAGCAGAACGCCCACTGTTAATACACTGTAGTTAAGTGTATTAGCTGTTTCCAAAAGCTTTAACTCCCACACAAATAGCAATGCTATTTTGTCCAATATATTATTATCAGACAGTGAAAATCAGTTGGGGACTATCTAAAGCCTTTATGCCCACATGTATTAAAACAAAATTGCTTCATGAAATTAGGAAATTGTGTGGGGACAGCACTTTAGATTTTACCAGGTGTAAACAAAATAATAATAATAATAATAAAAAAAATAATAATAATAAAAAAAAATAATAAATTATGAAATTACACACTACTTGTACTGATGACTCTTCCCTTTCCCCACCTGATATTCAGAATCGCTGAAAGGAAAATATTTGTTTCTCCACCTCTCTTTTTTTTATTGTATTTTCTGTCTCATCAGCTGATAAGATTTCATAATTTTTGAGCTCTTGTACTTTTCCTTCACCAGAGTGGGAAAACCAATATTGGATAATAATGATACACAAGAAGAAGCAATTGTTAATGATCCTAATGCGGCAATGTAAGCTCTTCACAAATCTACTGATTATCCTTTTGTTTCTACTTCCTGTTCATCTGTCTCAGCAGTGACATCATGAAAATAATAATAATTTGCACCCAGATTCTCAAAGTGGTTTGCAAATATTAATTAATTGCAAACCTAATTATGCCTCTGAGACAGATTTTATGTTCCTATTGTGCTCTGGAGACCCACGTGCCTCTTTCCTTGAAGCATATTTCTTCTCCTTACAGGGCTATTCAAACCCCCCTGAAATTAAGGGGAGAAAAAAAGGAAAAAAATATCGGGCAGTAGAGGGGAGGGGGAGAAGAGGGTAGTGGGGGAGGGAGAGAGAAAAGAGCAAAGAGAGATGAAACAAAGCCCTCATATTTTACTCTGTGCTCTGCTGTGGTCTACCTACCTGAATCAGGAAAAATTCTATATTTTCATGGCATTTTCTGTTAGCAGTTTTATCAAAGATAACTATATTTTGTCCTGAGGTACTGTTATGTGGCAAAAAGTAAAAAATATTACTAAAATGCCAAAAAGCTGTGTTTCAATTTTACACATTCTTAGATGACAACAGTGATCTGGCACCCAGCAAGCTCTGCTTCACACCTGGCTGTGGGTTTGGGCTGAGCTGCAGGAGTGCACTGTCACACCATCGGGGTGCTGTCACAGAACAGGTGTAAACCCTGCTGCCACATCCCCTTTCTGGGGTCTTACTGTCACAGGCTCACATAACAAGTTTTGAACGACAACAGAAAAACATTTGACAATGCATTTTGTAGGAAGCTACTGACACATGTTCTTCCTTTTTGGGAAGCTTACTTTGGTATAAAGCTAGGATGTGTCCCCCTGGGAATAAATATTAGAAGAAATGCTTTTTTCACACCCCCTTTCACTATGGTGGTCTGTGGTATTCACATGTCCTCTGAACAGAGAGACTTAGCTTTCTCAGATTTTTCCCTGAGCGAAGCTGTGAGAGAAGCAGAGAAAAGTATGATCAAAACCAATTCTTATCTCATTTGCTGCTCCCTTGTTTGTGCACATGTGGAATGTGTTATAGAGATTTTTTACCCAAGGTGATTGCTTAATTGGACACTGGTGATGGTGTTTTGGACTGACTGACCAATTAGGTCACAGCAGTGTCGGGACTCTTGGTAGAGAGTCACAGATTTTTCTAGTTAGTTAGTTAGTGATATAGTTCTTGTTAGTGTAATATGGTTATAGTACAATATAGTTTAATAAAGTAATTAATTAGCCTTCTGATATCATGGAGTTCTGTGCATCATTCCCCCTGTTGGACATCGCTTTTACTATAGTGGTCCTATTTCTTTCTCAGAAAATCATTCATCACTCTGAGGGATAAAACATATGGAAAACACTGTGGGTTACCTTTTACCTCACTTTAACATCATAGATAGTCAGTCAAGTAATTCTTCGCTGCAAGCACTATTCTTTTGTCTTCAAAAAACAAGGAAGAACTATGTCAGTCCGAAGAAAGCTGCCATTTAAGCAGCTTATCCCCTTAGAATAAGAGCAAGTAGAAGAATAGGCCAACTAGAGTCAATGAAACAATTAACTTAAAAACTCTGATTGTCACAAAATTATCTATTTGCCCTAAAAAATAGTAATTGGCCCTTCCATAACATGCTTTACCAAAGGAACAAAAATACTATGCAGTTCTCCAAATGCCTTACCAAAATTAAATGTTTCTCCTGTAAACAGCACACAGACTGGTGAAAGGAAACACAACATATAGAGCTCAAGTGATGTTCAGGGCATTGCAGGAGTGCATCTGGGATGATAAGTTTAAGATATTTTCTTTAAAATTCAAGTAATTAAAAGTGTCTGAAATCATCTATCCCGACTAGCAGAATGCAAATATATGAATATCCTTTGAAAACCACGATCTTTTTCTTTTCTTCATCCAATACCATTAAAGTACACTGCATAGAGGTCAAAAAGATTTTAAAATAATCTATTAAATTAATTATACCAAAAAGTAGACTCTAAAATTAGTATCTGACTTTTAAAATGAAAGCAAAATCTCCGAAATTTTGGCCAAACTTAGCACTCTAAGTACTCATTTTGTTTCTGAGAAGAGTAATTGAGCAGATGACAGTGGCTTTGATCCTTCTAGTATTTCTACACTTTGGAATAGAAAACTATGGATGTTTAAGAGGTGAAATTCATGTAAGAGGAAATAGCTGAGTGCATTGAAGGAGTCAATAAAGCAAGAAGATAAAACAAAAGGACTTGTAGCTTTTTCATCCAACATCCCACATATCTTCAAACCAAATTTTTAAATAAAAAACAATCTATAGATTGATAAGTTAGAACGTAATTCTAAGAAATTGAAAACCTGAGATTTGAAGCTGTAGGACAGCTGCAGAAAGGGAACTATAATATGCTGGCAATGATCTCTGGAGCAGCAGATGGCAGGAGAAACTCTGTCTTTTACCTTTATTCACCATATGCCATTTGACTGATTAAACTGTATTTACGTAGCAAAAAAATACTATAAAACAACACACATAGCTATAGCTCTTTAGTGCACATTATCACACTCATTTTTTTGGTGTTGTTGTAATCCATCTGCAATATTCACACATTTTTGTCCAGGTGTCCTTCCTCCCTGCACGCAGTTACTTTATGTTTCTGCATCCCCACAAAATAACACACACCCTGATGCCTTAAGTTTTTAGCTTTTATATTTTTTCAAATCCTGTACTGCATTAGTGTATAACTCTGAACTCCATATAAAGTGTTAGTTAACTGTCTTCACATTTTGGTCAGACATAACAATCCTTCCAGGCCTGAGAACCAAGGACACCCTTTTCCTCAGGCCCTGAAAAATATAAACAAAAGTGAATCGGGGCAGGTGGAGCAACCTGGGGGGAATATTACTTCATTACCTGAAGCTATAATTGGACAATTAACTTCTGATATGCAAACAGACCAAACTTATATCTGTTTGAAAAACTCGTGACCGTCTTCCATCTTGGGTGTAGCCTCTGCAAGGCTTTTGCACTGCCCAAGGTGCATCTGTTGTAGGTCTTTAATTAATACCTACTTTATTCTCTTCACTCTGTCTACCCTCTGCTCTAGGCAGCCACTCCAAGGCATCACCCCAAACTGTTAAAGCTGTGATCTTCCTATCTGGCTGAGTAAAATCAGCTGATACTAGAAGAGGAGGGAAGATCTCAGGATAGGGGCACATAAAAAGGTTTTAGTAATTCAACAGGTGGCAAATTTCTCTCTCAGCAAGAATTGGTAGTGCCAGACAGTGCATTTTCTTGTGAGAACGAGTCTCTTCTATTTTGCTTGGTTTTATCACCACAATGACCATCAGGTGAGCACCAGATCATCTTTCCATGCACCTCACACATCCTTACGCAACAGCTTTTCCTTTTCACCAGTACCCCACTCTTCCTGCCCCAGCCATCCAGGGCACCACAGCACGTGTCACTAAGACAGGAGCTGCTGAGAGTCAAGAGGGAAGTGGGCATGTGTCACTGCTTTGTGTTAACACTGCTGGTGATGCGCTCTAACCTGCCTTAATCAACATGCAACCATTCACTTATCCAAACTCTGCCAAGCCTTACAGGTAGTCCAGCACAGGCCTGTGGCTGCTGCTTTTAAGCTTGGTCCTGGCACATGGGCTGGGCACAATGTCCCCTCTGGAACTCTCCCCAGCAGGCCTTTTATTCAAAAAAATGGCAAAACTCTGTAAGAAAACTGTGAATGGCCTGTAGATCGGAGTTGAAGTTCAATCTGCTTTATTCTGATCTGATTTTCTCATTTTCCTGAGTGAGGCAAGGATCATTCCCACCTTGCTGATGGAGGCTCTGCTGGTGCCAGGTACAGCCTGGAGTCAACTGTGCCAGGCTTGGTAGATAAAAGTGAATGTGGGAAGACTCAGGGAAAACTGAACCCCATCAGGACTAACACAGTTTGAGGAAGGCAGCGGGCCACAAAAGAGTGTGAGAGAGTCACATTAGGTATGCATACAGCTGATTTTATTTAAACCAGGCAAAACCTTACTTTCAAAAAGTGAGCTAAAACCTCTCTGCAAATGACAGAATCAGCAAACTGGGAATGACTGGTTCCAATGATTGCACTGATGAAGAATTTCTCAGTTTGACTTCAGTACAGATTTACCATCTGCATTAGTTGACAACTGTAGCCCATTGTTAAAAACTGTTTCTAATAGCTTTGGGCCATTATCTTGATCTCTTCCCAGACTGGGAATAATTCCTTCCTTCATCTACACAGTTACTCTGAAAGTATTTATAGATGATAATATAGTCCCTTCCTTCTATCCTGCTGAGTTTCCTCTAGGCTGTAGGACTGACTTACCACTTGGTATATTATCTTATCCTTCAATCCTAATTCTGCTTAGAAAAAAAAAGCAGCTTCAGATATACAGACAATCAGAACCACTTCTGATATTGCAGGATCATTTATAAACAGTGGAAAATAAAGTCTAAAAAGAGAAAGTGATGAGAAGTAGCTCTTTTTCCACATTCAAAATATTTTCTTGATGGGATCTGTGAATATTCATCAGATAGGTTCAGATTTTTGTTAGTTTACACCAGTAAAATACACAAAAGAAAAAATAATTAAGGTTTTAATAACATTCAGCAATGAACTCAGTGAAGCTTCTGCTAGCTATTAAATCAGCTGTGGACTTTTTAAAAAAAAATCCAAATTACTTAAGACATTCAATGAAACGGTGAATCATAATGTCTTGCTAAAATGTCTTCAAGGATACAGATAATTTCAACTACACATAGATCTTGTTTCTTAATTCTAATGTTATTAATTCTCTTTCCTCTATGACTGCAAGTAACAAACCAGATTCTTATTTTACGTAGCTCTGGATTAAAAGTGGGGCATTATCCTTGAAAATTACAATATTAAAAGGTGCCCTAAAGTATCCCAATGAAAGTATTTCCAGTCGTACCATTTTATGGGTTTTTTATGGATTTGGAATCAAATAAAACTTTGACACCATACATAAAGCTAACCAAAATTTGAAAGAGGTGTACTAATCTGAAACAGATACTTAAAAGCTGGATTAAAATTTCCCCGGTACACAGAAACAAACACAAAGTAGCAAAGCTAATTAGAAAGTCCCTATAAAAAGTTCCCGATTTTTATTTAACACTGCCAATTTTCAGGCGATTCATTTTTATCCTCCCTATTCCAACAAATGAAATTAGAACACTTTACATGCTGTCTACCAGTTAATTTGTTGATAAATTATTATTAACTATCTTCAAAAGTAGAAAACATTATTTTATTTGCACACATGTGGTAATGATATTTGTGGGTGAAATGATATATTGCTGTAATGAAATGAGAGTTAGACAAGATATGCTAACAAATAATATTAAGCTAAAACTGGAGAAAAGTGATATTTCATTACACTTGAAAACACCTCAAAGTGCTTCTAAAATGTTTTATTCAACCCTTTGGAAAGGGAAGTAGGGGTTCTTGCGATCTCTAGTGATACAATAAAATAATATCAAATTAAGCATTAAACTGAAACAACAAAGCCATTCTAGCTGAATGAAGGAATAAATAATGAAAAATCAATTTTGTTACAAAAACATGGAAAAAACCCTCATTATATTTTTTTCTTGGATCTAGCAAATATGACATCCTGCATTCAGGTTTGTTTCCCTGTCTCGGTTGAGAGACACGAGATTATTTCAGTGAGATTTAGCCCGGACAAATCACAGACAGATTCCCAATCCACTTAAACTATTAACTCCATGGATTACATGTGTTAAGTGAAAAAACAAAACAAAACAAAACAAAACAAAACTGAGCCCTTCTGCATATAAATACAGTATAATTTTTAAAAGCCTCACACAGTTTTCAACCAAGTGGGAGAAAGATAAGTCTCACAGTAGATGAGTTTTGGATATAAGGGTCTTTATCCCCTATAATAACAAATATGTTAGAGTAAGGCAGTATTGTATGTATTCTCCTTTATAAAAACTATCAACAGCTTGTTTTTATACCTTGTAAATCAACCAATCAACTATCCAACTAAGACCTTCTTTTTTGCTATCAAAGTTTGGAATCTTTATCTATTAGTTTTTGATGACCTGTACAACATTTAATTGATTTCATTATTTTATACACACATATTATATGGCTGTAACATAACATACACTATAAGTCTACTTAATCTGTATGACTTTTTTGTGAATTCAAGAAAAATTGTACTATATTCAATGTAATTATAATGCAAATCGCTAATTTGATAACAAATTTATATAATATCCTAACTGCACTGAAGTCAGGTAAATACTACTTAATTCCTCCTGTGACAGCAAAACCAGTGTGAAGACTCATCCAATATAAGTTTGTTCCCACCAGTTTCAAGCAGGTCACCTGAATAAAGCCCATTTCTTAGGATTTGCAAAGGCAACAAGGATTTTATCACAATATTTAGAATTAAACTGATTATCTTTAGAAATCTCCCCAAATCCTTCCAGCTAGTTACATGAGACTGTTGTTAGGTTGTCTTTCCTCTGTGAAGAACAACAAAAACTTGTTTCTGGGTTTTTTTCCACAGTTTAGAAAAATCTACAGTGCTTTAGTTAGTTTACTTTGCTAGTGTTGCTCTAAATGAAACACTGCCTTGGGCTAAGCAACTTCTGTTCATGACAATGCAAGGTTACAAAAATTAGTCCAGATAGTAGAAACCAGATTAAGCCTGTGTTAATCTAAACACCAGACCCCAGATTTCCACCATCACACATTTCTTTATGTATTTATCCCAACGAAAACAAATTATTATCTTTATCAATCATTTCCATTTTTCCTGGAGAACAGATGACACTCAGTGTAAATCAACCCAAATTTGGTATTCACACAAATCCTTCGAGAACAATGATAACGCTGTCACCTCAAGTACAACAGAAACAGTATTATTTATGGGTCCTGAAGTGAGCTATAACCACCAGGAAAGCACAGAGAATGTTGCTGAGAAGTTTGTATCACAGTGGAGACCAGCAACGAGGGCAGAGGGTGGAGCTGTAGCTGGTGTGAGGTTATTGAGTAGGGGTCTGCAGTCACTGAATGGGGCCAGAACAGAGGTATGGGAGAGGGGAGGAAGGTGCAGGGAAAACCAGGGAGGACAGTTATTTCTCTGAAAGAATCTGCCTAGGAACTTGTGTAATGTGGATCACATCAGGCTCAAACATGTCTGGATTCAGTGAACAGCAAACAAAATGGCTGAGATAAAGAAAAAAGACAGAAGTTTTATTTGTCTGTGAAATCAAAATTTCAACAGTAAGGTTCTAGACTCTTGCAACTGAAAGCTATGTAAAATTAACACTCTTAAGCCCAAAATACTCATTTGTGATAAACTGTAGAGGTTTTATATAACTTTTATGGAAGATTTTCATATAAGCTGCTATGTATAGATCTACTGTTTCTCATTACTGTATTAATATGGAATGATAATTACTGGAAACCAAGTAATAAAAAACTGTGCCTGAAAAGTGTCTTATTTGTGTCCCATTTTGATCCTTTTTCAGTCTATTTGTTAAGCATTTTCTCCTAGCTTATATCCTTTATTTGTCCCCAAAATATTTTAAAATAATCTAGGACTAAACAAACAAGAGAAAACTACATGGAAAAAAAAAAGAGGCACATTCAAAAAAATTTAGACTCATCATCAGCTAAGATCTGGGAAATTTCAAGCACCCAACAAACATTTGCAGCAAGAGGCCCATTGCTTAAGTTTGACTGAAGGTTACTCTTTGCCATCAACCACTTGATCTAGATCTCTTTTATCATTCTTAGCCTGAGCAAAGAATCTTTTCAGGAGTGAAATTATTTTTGCATGAAACAAAATTGTTCTCAATATTTAAGTTATATAGCGTCACTTTCTTAAATTAATCAGCTCTAATTTCTTTGTTCAACTAGTGTAACATAAGAAAACCTCACTTCTTCCTGCATGAAGATAATGTTTTTATGTAGTGCCATGGACATTACAACAAATGAAAATATTCTGCTGCCTGATGATTACCTCTCCTTAAAAGATTAAATTATTTATTTGTACCTTCTATGATATCCCGCATTTTTTCTCCTAAATACTTTAAGATCACCTAAAAAAGAAAGAATTTAAAATTATTGTGCTTATTTTCATTTGTAGCACAAATGCGCAACTATTTTAGAGGTAGGTATTTAAATTTCCTTTTCGGCTATTTCAGTGGTATTATGAAAATAAAAAGCAGCTGACCTCTGTATTACTGTAATTGTGCTTAATTTCTTGTAATGCCAAGTTGTGGCTACTCTGAACTAGTGACACTGTTACCTTCTGATGACTCTGTACTAGAATTTGTTACGAAATGTTTGTATTTTTCTCCTTTTCTCATTCTTAATTTATGTAAGTGAAAAGGTAACAATTGTAATTAAATTGATCATGATGTCTTCCACATGTGTGTATTAGTATGCTAGTAAGTTTTACATCCACACACATGAGCATGAGGAGAACTACTTTAATTTCTTTAGTGATCAGAAGTGATAAAAATGTGTTGTAATCAATCTTAAAAATGATGCATACCATGGAAGGTAAATTTTCCTAATAAAACACTAGGTTACATAAAGCCCTGTTTTTGCAAGTATATGGTTTATTAGCTCATGGCCTGAATAATACAGATGTTGTAAAATGAGGATCTGTCTCTAGACAGGTGCTAACTCTTTAATCTCACTTGCCAAGTGTCTTTTAACAATTGAAGTAGCATTTGCAAAGTATTGATTTTAATAGGACCCAATCTGGCACTTGGAGACATTACCACAGTCGTTATAATATTATACAATTTTATGTTTGCTTTAAAAATTAGAATAATCTTGCTTTTAACTAGAGTGGGGCATAAATGATCCAGCACTCAAAAATCCTTTCTTAGTGCATCGTTCAGCACCGAGGTGTGCATGGGTAGGGTACCTTGGGTAGGTCCCTGACTGCATCTCCATCTGACACGATCAAAGAACTCAGAAGACAACTAACAAGGCTGAGTATTTAACCCATGGGACATGGGGCTAAAACATGCTCTTTTTTCTCAAATGGCAGCTACACTTTTGAAAATACTAAATCAGCATAAAGATTGAAAGATGTCAAAACCACTGACAGCTAAAACTGAAGTCATATAACTTTTATTTTGTTTGCACTTAATTGGGCAATAATTTTGAAGATTTCATTTTATTAAGTATCTTGGGAAATGGTCTTTATCTTTCCCTGTAATGATGGGAATATAATCAAACATAGCAAAAAAATGCATTTAAGAAATTTAATTCTTTTTCTGCAATATCTAACTACAACAATTGAAATACTTCTGGTGTGAGAAACCAAAGCAATCACTGTTCACAGAACAAAACACAGAGCTCGAGCTCTGTGTTTCTTATTGCACTTAGCAATTCTGGGTAAATGCATTCAATTAAATAGGTTAGAAATGCAGAGCTCAGTATCAATTTATTCTCTTTAAAAATTGTTCATTTCAGCCGTTCTCTATATATTTCCTGGTTGCTCCTGTAAACATATCATCCTTAGAAACTTCTTTTCATGGTGATCCTTGTAAAAGTAATCAGTTATATTACTGATTTTCCTGCAAAAAGAAGCCTTATTAAATGAAATTGATTCAAAATACCAGTGTGCCAGAAACATAAAACTCTGTTTTGTGAAATTTAGATACTTCCCAACCTACTGATGAAGCCAGTTGCTTCCTGAATCTTTTAGTAGTAGTTGCAATTGAAGCAGAGCTTGCAGAGCAAAGCTTTCAGGCTACTGAAGCAATAGGGCTTTTTGGTGTGGATTTTTTAAGATATTCAAGCATTGATGGCCAAGGTAATTTCAGTAACATTCTATTAAAATTTCAGTAACATTCTGTTAAACATATTCTGTTTTCAAAAATGACACATGCAGAAGTGAAAAAGATGTAAAAAATTACACAAGCCCAACCTCAGTGAACACTACAAACCTTTGCTGCTAAAATACTTTGTAAAAAATTAGCAAGGGTAAAAACCAGCAGGACTACAGATTTTAAAAACATGACATCTTACTTCAGAGAAGGGATTACAGTATCTGAACAGCACAGTTCATTGTATGGCTTAAGAAATTGTGTAGCCACAACAAGGAACAAGACAAACAACTCCACAAAATAAAACTTGTACATACATAGACATGGAAGGAAATAACTGTGTTTCAGATACCTATATTTAATGTCTATGTCTCAGTCTCCTTGATAATTTCTTTTTTATTGCTTTTTTTTTCAATATTTCTTAATGAACATAGCTGTTATGGAAGTCATAATTACTATCTGCTTATGTATTTTTCCTTCTCATTGTAGGCAAGCACACAAAGCTACAGAGATGACTGTCTTTGTAGCCCTTGGGAGTCCTAGATCCCCTTAGCTTCCAAAATTTGTGCTGCTGAGAATGATTTTTTCTCAAGCACCCAGCTAAGTAGGGTTGACTGACATCTTCACAATTCTAACTCCAAATGTTTGTATGATGTATATCCTCTTGCTAACACCAATTTATCACAGGTTTAGTACCTCATCTGTCCAGTAACTAGAGCTAAACACACTGATCTCACCAAATCCATGAGAGCTGCTTATTGCTTTTCATAGAACAATGACAAGAGGCCCAAATCAAAGGCCGAGGTTCCTTTAGGTAATACAGTCATTGCATTTAATGAAAACATGGTCCCAGTCCAGAAAGGTAACCCTGTATTTTTCTAAACAAACAAATAGTGAATCATACTAATCTGAATAAATCTCAGTGTAAATTAATCCAAATAATCCAGTGCACTTAAAGGCAAATGGAATTTCAAGGAAGAAAGATTATAGAAACTGTATCAAATTCATTTTAAGCACTGCTTTACACATGTCCATGAAACTGATGAAGGCAACACATGATGAAGTCACAGGATTGCTCCGACAATCTTCGAAGGATCTCACCCACTACACACATCATCCATAGAAGAAAAACAATGATATACATATCAAAGGAGCTAGTTTTTCCTGACCATATTGTATTTCTCATAAACATTAGTTACTCCTGTGCCTCTAAGGCTCCCATTATGGTAATTTCTTCCCTTTGGTAAAGAGGCGACAGGTCCTGGCAAACAGATGAAACATTACACTGCTACTTTAATTGAAACTATCACTTCTGGTATAACTGTGATTTCCTTTTCCCAACATACAACTGAAATTCAAAATCATAGGCATGGACCTTCTTCTCAAAATTTGAAGAACTGGACTTTTTGTGGTTTCCCTTGACCACGTGGTGGAATTTGATTCAGCACAAGCAGCTACCTCAAATTGTACTTTTATGAGTCCTTGAAACTATGAAAATATTTCTCAGCCTGCTTAATGAAACAACTGATAACAAGCAACAGAAGATAGCTGTTATGACACCACTATGGTTGGAAAAATTACTAAGTCAAAACAATAGTTTTTCTCATGAGTTTTACTCTCGGAATGAGTTCACAATCGAGTTTTGCAGCAAGACTACAATCTTTTTACCACACTTTATTCATTGGCACTGCAGCACCAGCACAGGCAGAGACCATGAGCACAACTATTATCACCTCACATTTTAACAAGTAGGTGGCAACCATCCCTCAATATGCCTTTGAACTAAACAACTTGAAGATGAGAGAGTGCTTTAAAGTGTTATCTTCTCTGCTACATCCCACAGAAACACTTCAAATGAAATGAGGATCTCCACAGGAAGGGTGTAGTTAAATACAAGAATTGTTTATAAACTCACTACACTATTTCCTAAAAAGTCAAAGTTGGCCATTCTGAATTTAAGAATACTGGTTTTTATATGTTTACAAACAATACCCTTGCCTTGCCCCTTTCTTGCCTTCCCAGACTTTCTTTTACTAGGCTAGCTTCAGTTGCTTTTTTCTTTTGGCCATTGGAACAGAGTGGTAGTGTAAACCTGGCAAATGTTCTGGCTGCATGGGCAAGCTTTTAAAGCTTGAGTACTATAAATAACCTTTATAAGTTATAATAACTAAATTTTTATAAATGACATAAGAGCATCCAATGTAAGGAAAAATGACAACACAAAAAATGGCAGATAAATGCCTCAATTTTTTTTTACATTAACTTGCAGATTTGTTTTTCAGAGATCAAGGAAGTCTAATATTAGTTTTACAAGCTTAAAAAAGTAGATGCACAGAGAAGAAGGGAAACATGATTAATCTGATACTCTTCTTTTGCCTTTTTTCAATCACCTTTCAATGCAAAGCACTGTCCTCCCAGTACTGCTGTTTATTTGCTTTCTAAATATGCAGGACCAGATACCCAGAATAAATGCCCTTAAATGTTTGAAATAATATTGTGATAGAGAAGAGCTCACGAAGTTTACAAGTCTGCATTATTTTCACTCAGCTTTTTACTGTATGATAACATCTACAGATTGCCTTGGAAATCCACCACGGCAGATGCTATGCACACAAGTAAGATGAATTGCTTCATCTTCCAGGGTTTATGGTTCATTTTGAAGTTAATGGTTGGTCTTTCTGGTCCTTATGAAAAAAGTCGAAGCTCAAATGAAATAGGCATTAAAGTTTCAAGAGCTATGAAAATGAAAACATTCCTCCATAATATTTACTGTCACTGCTATATTATTTAAATCCTTTGTTTATTACTTGATTGGACTTCTAAGGCTTTACTGATTCTCTCAGGGTTAAGAACTACACACATTTTCTCCCAACAGTTTGGGCTCAAAGCACTATGTTCCACCTGTCCATATGAATATTACATATCCATATGTGATTTTCTTTCCTCCACTTCTGTTTCCCTCTATCCCTTGGGGCAGATAATCTTAAATAAATCTGAATAGAAAACTGAGAATGAGTAATACTACTTCTCTTGAGTAGAGTACAACTTCCTTAAAAAAAGCAAAACAAACCGCCCCCCAGTATTTTTCTCCTCCTGCTGCACAGTGCAGTTTGGACAAAGTCATCCTGGGATTTCTCCCTCTGCAAAGTGGCAGCAATAAGGTAATGACAAGCATAAGGAAAACATCAATAAAGCAGCCATCCAGCTTTCTGGATTTTAGATGATCTGCCTAGCCTGGCAGGATGGATCTTTCTCTTTTCTGCAGTAGCACCAATCGAAACCAAGTATATGAGGCATACATCTGAATATGAAAAGGGCAATTTCTGTATATAGCTGCAAAAAAAATATTAGCCAAATGCCTGTAAAAGCAGCAGGTGCGCTCAGTGTATTTAAAGATGATATAATATGTACAGTTTATAGCATCCTATAATCCAGTTCTTAAATGATGAAATATTTAGTCTTCTAATAAGATCTCAAGGCCATAGTTATCTATTAATTAATCCATTTTAATATCTTGATTTGTGAGATAGGAAAAAAAAACCCCATGGCTTGCTTGTGTCATGTGATACCACAAGCTTAATTAAAGCTGTTTAAAAATAAAATCCATTAAATGCCATAAAAGTGCCAGGTGTACAAGTCATTAACTCAGGAGAGAAAAACACATTTCACTGGCCATAAAAGCTTAATTTTTCTAATACCAGCACCAATAAACCTTTCAGTTAATCTGAAAATGCAGAGTGCTTTTAAAAGGTAAGCACAACGAAAGTATTATCTCGGACAATGTTTCTTCTAATGAACAAAAATGTAAAATGAACTGCAAGGGACCTCCTAGCACTGACTGAGCAAAAACAACTGGTGAATGTGGCTACTGCAAACATTGTACATTGTGGAGAGTCAGTTTAAATAACCCACCCATTTATTGGTTCTTCCAGAGCAATCTTACACACTTAACACGTATTAAGGGGAAAATAGCGGTATACCAGCCTTTGCTGTAAAAAGCAACTTGGGATACTCAGTGAAGAATGATGGTAAGAACTCAAAGTCTGTTAGTATAGGTAATAAGTCTAAAGCAATTACTACCTGCTACGGAAACACTCTATTGATTTGGCCACTTAAGTTTGATAAATGGGTATCATATAGCAGAAACCATAAGAAGGAAGAAGCTCATAATCCTGGCAGTGAATCTTAATTTATTGTAAGAATGTCAAAGTCAATATTTAAAAAAACAAAAACCTGGTATTTGTGATAATGCAGGCTGCTTTCAAATGACACCCTCTTCCCCCAGCATGGTAAAATGTCATTAGCATTAATGTTTCATTATAAACTGCTTTTTCCATCAGAGAAGTTGCAATATACACAATTGTCTGCAATCTGTAAAACAAGAATAACACTTGTTATATGTATCAATTAAGATAATTTTAGAATCTTTCATATCATCTGCTGGCAGCAGCCACATCCACGTGCCATTAGTATTTTCACATCATCAGTTTACTTCTCCCTCTGTGATTTATTATATAGGATTCAGATGGCTGAAGGACTGCACCACCGAAATGATAATGAAAATGCTCTGTATGTAATAGAAATTTGTTTCAAACTTTAACAGCCTATTGAAGTACTCTGCCTTATTATTGGTTTAACTAGTTAATACCTGCAGAAACCATTCTAAAATGTATATACTCAAATCACTATTGGATACAGTTTCATTAAAGAATTTCTGCAAATACTGTCGAGAACTTTTAGGACAGCAGTATGTAAAAAAAGAATAAATAAAGAATTCCTAAACATTTATGAGAAAAAGAGATTTATTTCCCCAAAAGGCACTAAACAGTTTCTAGATCATCGGTAGACAAGCTCGGGATGGAAATGATGTGAAAGTGCACTGAAACAGAACATTTGAATGAATTGGCTAAACATATGGGTCCTACATCTGGGCAAACTTCTGGTGCAGTTGTTAATTTAACAACATCCCAAAATTTCCACCAAAGTTTTTGCATTCACGTAATGGCCATGATTGAGGAATATATATTCATGATTGAAATAGGTGGTTCCAGTACTATCTTCCACAAATCAGTTCTAGAATAAACACTATTCAATAACTTTCATTACCAAGCTGCAAGGTGATTCCTGATAAAAACACAGAACGCCTCAAAGACTGGTGAAAAGTAAAATGTTTAGAGGAATTTGCAGTCAACAGGGCTTGTCCATAAGGTGCAGTAACATTGAGAGAGGAGCCCAAAGCTCATGAAAACCCAATGGGAATCACTAAGCATTCCCAGCATACTCCGGTGCATTTACAAGAGATACTGGAAAATCTGCAGAGCTGTAAGAAAAAGAAACATAGAGTCAAGACCTGGACAGTTGTGAAAGAGAAACTGCTGAATACTGGACTCTAAAGGTAACTTATTTAGCAAATCAAAATGCAATATGTATGTGAAGGCTGAAGCCAGATGAATTAAAATCAGAAATAAACCATGAATTTTTAGTAGTGAAACTGATAATTCATTGGAATAAGTGTCCAGAAGAAGTGGCAGATTTTTCCAGTCATGAGAAGATCTCTTTCTGGAGGACCAAGCGTGAGATAAATCCTGTGGTAAAGGCAAACGGTAGAAATGAGGGGCTGTGATAAACAGGAGGTATGAATTTAAAAAAGTGAAAACCAGAGAGCAACAGCATAAGATTCTCCTGTATCCTTTAATTTCATAGTTATAATTTAATGTATTGACCCCATTTTCCTCTGGAGAGAAATGGATCAATAGAACAGGCTCACAACAAGAAAATGGAGTTTGGCTCTAAAATTGGTAACTAAATCTTCTAAAAGTAACAACCTGGATTCTGTGTTCTGACTGAGAATGTATTGTACAAACAATTGTAAAGTTTGATACAACAGGAAGAGAGATGAAACTTGGGGCCTGATATTTTTAGGTAACTTGAAACAAGCTCAGGGGATTTTAAGACCTATTATTAATGCAGTGAAACTATTGTATGCAGCACTTACACTTGCTAGATCAGCAAAAAGAACCTAACTTCAAACTGGTCACTGAGCCAGGGAATTATTTCAGAGTGGTTGTGACCCCCTTAACCAAACCAGCAGTACTTTGGTACAGGCTCCAAAAGAGGTAAATGTTTTGAGCCATAGCCAGGCCAAGAACTCCTCTAGGACACCCACAGAGAAACAGATGAGACAGCAAGTATCCATACCAGCTTGGAGCACCCACTGGGCAATCAACACATGAATAGTGTGTGGCTTTTCCAAGATTCATTTGTCAAGGAACAAATAAAGAGCACATTGAAGTACCACACATCTCTGGATAAGTCTAACTGGAGTTCTCCTCTACATTGCAAGTGGACTGCATGCCAGGTGACTCTCCTCTTGAGCTGGGACACCCCTCAAGGTGTGGGATTCCTTTCTTCTGAGACTAAGAGATCCTTCCTTACCCAAGGCAGTGAGGCATTTTATTCCAAGAGATCCTTGGTAAGTGACTAATAGCATGCTGAATTAATACTAATGGAACACATGTAGTTAAAATTCCATTAGATATAAACTGTTATCCAAATCTGAGACTAAGACTGGAAGTTGGTGCACCCAAACTCCAGCGGGAGTTTAGAAAGTCAGGGGGCATATTCTGAACCCTGTGATTTGTTGAGAGGGTCTCCTCTTACCCTTTTGCATCTCTGGTCTCTGTGCAGATAATTCTAGCTCAATTCTAACTTGCTTTTCCTTTGTACGTTTCATCCATGTAGGAGAGTGAGCTTTGCCATCAAACCTTGCTAAGCTGCACTTCTACAACATCATATTAAACCCCCTTTTACTACTACCTTTAGTGGTGATTCTTTAAGTGATCTAAGTTGCTCAGTTGTGACAATGGTAAATAACATGATTGTTGCCCTAAGAACTGGTAAACAAGTACTCAAAATGAGAGAGAGGAAGAATGGCCAGATACAGCAGTGAGATATTTTTTCCACTGCTAGTCAAAGGTCAGTAATTACACAGAAAATCTGTGAGCAATGTCACACAGCAGGTGAGGGAGGAAATGCAATATGATTAAGAGTTCTATTTAGGCACACTGTTTGAAAGGCCTGTCTGTTTGTCATTTCAGATAAAGTTGTTGAGGATATCACACTACAGAAAGGTCCTTTTAGAAAAATATTCTTCTGATTTGCATCTAAAGATTAGTGTTCCATATGCCTGTACTGAGAACACGATAATTAGAATTTCAGTCACGTTAATGAGTCTTGTAAACTCATGATCTTATGCATCAATTTTACTGCTGCTCTTCCACACAGATTAGCAGAAGAGAGAGCACTGCACAACAGGCTTTGGCTGCAAAGTGCCATTTTGACAAAGGCAGTGCGTGGCACTGGGGCAGCCACCAGTCTGCAACATCATGGGCCAGCCAGAGGAGTAAGTGGAACTCAAAGCAATTCCCCAACAACAGTTCCATTTCATCCCAGAAGGGCATAAAAAACTCCTTACCAAGCTTCTTGAACAATCCTTATAATTATATATATATTCACAGTGAGATGAGCAGTGCATGTACCTTACCCTAAAGGTATGAAGGCTGATTTGAGTATCGGAAATGCTGATGTTATCCTAAAAGTATCTTATCTGGAACTGAAGGCACCAGACTAACAAAAATTTAGATGAGATTTTTTTACTGAAAGGGAGATAAATCTCCATACTCATTTCAGAACTTGAAAATAATTTTCAGTTTTATAAAGAAAAAAAATCCCACAACACCATTATGAAATTTCTGTGGGTTTCTTTTTTTCTTACTAGCATAACACTGAATAAATTAATCCATTAAAGTGCTTTAGCAAAGGAAAAAAGGGACTGACTTTTGCCTAAATGGTTTGTCCATATTTTCAAGTGGTTTTCCTAGCAGACTGACCTAAGGCTCACTGAAGCTCATTAGATTCTTTCCTTTTCAGTACAAGGCAGTTTGAATCCAGTCTTTCTCAATTTTGTTGGGTACTTTTGTCCGGTAACATTCTTAACCAGAACACAAAGCATCATTTAACTGTCATTTAGATGATTTTCTTAGTAACACTCTGCCTTTTGTATTGAATATATTCTGGTATTTGGTGCAACTAATGCACTCTATGATATTTAAAGGATAGCTTTTGAAAGTTTTATAGATGATTTCCTCATTCAGTTTCGCTTAGGATTTTTCTCTTTCTGCAGGACAAAGTAGATCATATTCCTCATCGGAATTAATTTACTTCCATTCCCTACCATGTCAGCAGTAGCTTTCAAAAATTATTTTTACATGACTGCAGCTTCTCTCTTTAAACATATGATTTTCACTGTCAAATGGGAAAGGTGACTGAAATTACACAGGCTTAGTCTCATGGCTATTATACTGTTTTTCATGGTTGGAAGTATTGTAATGTTCAAGGGAGCAATTAAAATTGCTCCACTATGTAGTAATAAAGAATATGATTCTTAATTCAAGCGTCAGCCAAGGAGGTTTTATAAACTAAGAGAACACTGAATGTTTCGGTTTTAATATGCTATGCAGATATTTACTCTGAAAATAATGAATTCATTATAGTTTTGAAATTCTAGCAAAGAAAGTTAAAATAATTTAAACTTAGAAGGCAAAACATTTGAGCAGTAAGATTAAAAATCTATTAATATAAGTAATGTTGTTTTACAATTGATAAATATTTTCTTTCAGGAATATTTTAATTTTATATCACATACATAAAATATATTTGGTTTCAGTGGCTTCACCAACCTCTTCAACACTGCATTTTTCTACTTAGAGAAACAAATTTAATCCTATTTCTCCTATTATATATTAATGTTTACAAAAATATTGAACCCATGAGAGTTTTATTTCTAGAATTCAATTTCAGTACTTGAAACAGCACTGATTCAAAGGCTTATAGAATAATATGTGAAAGCATTTCCATGAAGCAAAACTGCTTTAGGTTCTCCCTTCAGTCCCTTCATGACACACTTAACAGCGTTTCTCACACTTCCAAAGACATCTGGTCTCCTAAGGAAAATATAGACAAAAACTGTAAAAATAAAGAATTTTGACAGGTATCAAAGAAAAGTGCAGTAAAGTTAACACATGGCAAATGGTACCTCTTAACCATGTACAAATCCTTTTGCAAGAAACATGGTTAGAGGTTAATGTAACTTGTAACACCATCCTTTCCTCTTCACCTTTTAATTACTCCCAAGCTCTCAATTTTATGCAACTGCTAAGCAAACTGCTCTCCAGCTTGGCATTACATGCACACCTGAGACCAGGTATTCCAGAAAACTACCCTGGGCAGAGCCAGCAGGGCTGCAGAAGACCTTTATTCTCAACCATGCAACTCACACACAGTAAACCCCAAGCTTTTTCTAACTGCAATGTCAATGGGATGAAAGATGACAGTGGACACAGATAACAGGGAGGTTAAGGATACACCAAAAGCTGCAGTGGCATTAACTGCTGTAGTGTGGTTGAGTTGCATCATATTTCTCCAGTATGGCTCTTTCTGTCTCCTGTTTTACATATATGTTGCAACATATTATAGTTAACAAGTTATAGTTTCTGGCCCATAAAACTAGAAACATACTAAGAACACTGCTAGTATAAGTCAGAGTCAATATAAAATCTACACAGGCTACCCTGGAACCACAGAGGCAAATAACTCACATATTACACTTTGCTCTGAGACATGAAGCAGACTTTTCAGAGTTATCTCATTTAATTAAATCCTCCACCATTCTAATTTTGTCAGTTTTATAAAAGTAATTCTGTTCTTCAATGTAACTGTGTCAGAGAAGGAGCAGAGTGGGCACAGAGCACACTGACACTGGGATCCTGGACCCTTTTTTCATGGTAGATATTTCTTCAGCAAGGCACTTAGCATATGCCTTTATATAAATAAGCAAGTCCTCCAACATATGCTGTACATCTATAGAGTTAATCTATGCATCCTGCTCAAGGCACCCCCAGCCTGGGGCTAGCAGAGAGATCCAAATCTCAGGCACCTCCACAGAACCGTACATACTTGAACTGCTCATTCCCACTTTGGTGATGGAGAAAAGAAGGGGACAGCCCAAGGAATGCTTTGCTCTGTTGTCTTTAAATTTGTGGAGCAAGAACCCCTTGCACTGAGTTTGCATTGAAATATGCAAAGGGATGGAGAAATATTACACAGTAAAGAAAAAACTTGAGACTATTTTCTTTCTAGTATTTTAGTACTATTATGCTTTGATATAATGTTACATAAATGAGACTTTTGGAGAAGTATCTTTCCATGTAAATAAAAGGTAGCATCCTGAAGACATTAACTCCAACTAAAAATTTTTAAAATAAATGTGAGGGTATCAACAGAAGGGTCTAAAGACAGCCACAGACCTACTGACAGTACATATAAATTACTACTACAGAGTCAGCACACTGCATTGTAGCTTTGGCAGAGAGCTCAGAATTCCTGAACCCTGGCCCAGGGGATCAAAAGGTGAAGGTCTGAACATCTGGCTGATGGTGGGAGAGAAGACAGTTTAAGTTTCCATTCTCTTCAAGCTGGCTAATATGTCAAGCTGCATTTTCAGCACAGTAATTGATCTCTTGATTAAAACAAAGTGTTCCAGATTTGAAGGGAAAAAAAAAGCACAAACCCCCATATATAAAAGAGGAGACTATGTTAAAAAAGTTTGGAACTCTTAAAACATTCAATTCTTCTATATTTAACCACACTCAGTTTGAAAATTAAAATGAACTTTCCTGAGGTTGTGTGTAATTTTTTTATTTAAGTATTTGAGGTAAATTTTATAGGTATTCTTTGCTTCAAAACCATTCAAGAACCATATTATTTTTGCATACTAAAGTAGCTTTTAGTGTTCATAAATGGCACAGAGCGAACTCAAACTGAATGTACAGTAGGGCAATTTCACACCATCTTTTTATCAATTTTTCAGTGGGTCAATTTAACAGTAGGGGAGCAAGTAACACCTATAATGAAAAAATCTAATGGTAATGAAATAACCATGGTCTTTCATGTTTTCTTTTATAATATGTTGTGTGCATATACAGAAAGTGTTACTCTGTCATTTGAGAAATAACTGCAAGACAGAGGTGTCAAAATAGTCACTGCCTAAAACAAAATAATATCTAATTTTCCTTCAAGCAAAATAGACAAAAGCTGTATGAAATACATTACCCTGTGCTGAGGATGAAGGTTAAAATGGGATGAGGAAAAGAAAGTATTTAAAAATTTTTAACAGTATAATAAGAATTAAAAATAGAAGAGAGTCGGCATACAATAAAATCCAAGTGCTGGACTAATCACTAAGAGCACAGCTGGAACAGCAAGGACAACAAAGATCTGGGTCTCTGACATTTTTCATAAAGCAATGCTGTCTAAAATTTTTTATCCAAGGATCCCATGCTTTCTGAGAGATGCCTTACCATTATGCAGAGGGCAACCAAAGAAGTACAAGGTCCTTTGACTTCTCTAGGGTCACGTAACCAACCAGCTTAAGAAAAGAAAAATCTGTCCCATATCTCTTCTTGCCTACTCTTGTGCTCTCAGGATGTGTGCCATTCTACCCCACCTTTCAACCCATTTCAGTTTGCTTAAACTCCCCTGTTAGGGCAGCCAGTGTGAAATCTTTGGAGTATAGAACTCCTGAAAGTGAGCTTCAGAACCTCAAACACACAGAAGCAGTTAAAGACAGTGTAAGTAATACAGAAAACTGAAAAAAACAAAATAAATCCTAAATAATGGGCTAAATTAGGTACTGCTGCTGGAATTTTGAGCCTTCTTGGACTCTTTCCTTACTGGCTGTTTCAGAGTTGATGGAACTCTTCCAAAATCTACATTAATTTCTCATACTTAACAAAGCCAGAGAAACACAGCAATGAGAAGAAAATGATATTCTTTCAAAAAACTGCAGGGTTCAAATGGCATAGCAAATCCAAGGGAGTTGGCTCTGCTCTTCTCAGGCTTACTCAGGCTGGCAGCAAGGAAAGTTCCAAAGGGATCAAAAGGATGATTTCATCTGATATGTGACAAAATGTAGAGAAGGGTATACCAACTGAAAGAAATGCTTTGGTTTTGTGTGCACTGTTCTGGACTTGGGGTGTCTCTGTTTTTCTCGGGTTTTGATTTCTATTTTTTAAGAAAGTGAAGTTCTCATTCAGAAAGATGTTATCTTACTGAGGTTTTTTTAAGGGATAACTGTGATAAGAGGGCTTTCTAATTTCTAGGTATTACTAAGTTTGATTTATTCAGGTCTTTTAGTCTAACCTTCAAGTGTCTTCCACAGTCTCTTTTGCACAGCCTCAATACAAGAAATGGAAGGCCTCACAAATAAGAATAAACTGTCACAAGATTAAACTGAAAATTGGGAACCTGAGTTTCTTGGCCTGTAAATGGCAGGAAAACTCAGCCTGCCTTATCCTCAGAGACTCATTTGTATAGCTATAATTACAGGAAAAATCTTTCAAGATGAAATATGAAAAATTATTACAGAAAAAAATTGCTTAACGCATGCATAAGAGTATGACCTGAACGGTAATCCTGTGATTTTATTACATTTACCACATTTTTATTACATTTACCACCTGAATAAGGGCTTGTCTTTGAGGAAAAGATATTCTCTCAGAAGACATTGCTATAATTACAACTCCTTTGAAATGAATGTTATACAAGTCCTTAGAAAGCGTTATACACAGCTAAACAATTTCTTCAGCTAATATACAACAGAGCCTGTAAGCCCCCTGGTAGATGCTGCATCAAAACACGAACTGCATGTTGCATTTCTTCATGAATTTCTCTTAAAATTTGGTATCTCTCTGGGAATGATCCTCTCTTTACTTTGTTCTTTCTCCATGCGTACATAGTACTAGGGAGAGAGAAAGGTGGGTGGATATCCTTGGAGTACATGAACATTGTTATCTATAGCTTTGGTAAAACTTCTGTAATAAATGACTTCAGTTATGTGAAAAAGTTTGCATCGCTCTATCCTGTCTGTGCAAACATGTCTTGGTACCTGATCTTTTACTACAAACTGTTACACTTCTGTTATTTTTCGCTAACTCTGAGCAGGATGCCCTCAGCAGCCACAAACTCCAGTTACAATTGCAGCTACAGTTTTGAATATATCCCCTCATCTGTACAATGGCTTACACTGACCGTCACACAGAAGATATAACTGAGATTTGTCATAAGCTTCAAGAGAGCATTGTGACCTCCATAGGGAGCGAGTCCAGAGGAGGGCCTGGAGCACCTCCTATGTCCTATGAGGACAGACTGAGAGAGTTGGGGTTGTTCAGCCTGGAGAAGCGAAGGCTCTGAGGAGACCTTAGAGCACTTTCCAGTACCTAAAGGGTCTACAAGAGAGCTGGAGATGTACTTTTCACAAGGGCAGCGGGTGGTAAGACAAGGGGCAATGGCTTTGAACTGGAAGAAGGCAGATTTAGATTACATATTAGGAGGAAATTCTTTACTGTGAGCGTGGGGAGGCACTGGAATAGGCTGCCCAGAGAAACTGGATACTTCATCTCCGGAAGTATTCCCAGCCAGGCTGAAAGGGGCTTTCCACCTTGTCTAGTGGAAGGCGTCTCTGTTCATGGCAGGAGAAAATAGACAATCTTTAAGGTCCCTTCCAACCCAAACCACTCTAAGTTCTACAAATATAATTCCATCTTCATTGTTGGCTTTGCTTTTTATTTATTTAGTACTGTCCAGCTGCCAAGAAGATGCACACCCTCACATAATCCTTGTCTGTCTTTGGGGAGTCCACCACCTCTTCTGGCCTTTCCCAGAAGTACCTACCTCCTCCCTCAACAGGCAGCTGCACAGCTCTTGATTCTTGGCCAATGTGGCAAGAATGCGATTTCACATTATATAATGATCTAAAAATGTATCTTACTGGCTGCTTCAAATCAGCTGATACTTCACAAAATAAATTGTGGGGGATATACGGTGGGGAGTCTTGAAGAAAAGAGCAGTAATTCCTGATAAATGCAGAGACAAGTTGCAATACTTCAGATTTTAAAGTACTTTTTGGGATTTTCAGTCCCCTCTCCCATCACGAAACATTTTCATCATACTGTAGGTATTTTTTCAGTTCTTAAAAAATGACCACATTAAGCATGTGCACTTCTCTTTTACACATGTAAAAATCTTTGCTATATTGATATATAGGACATTAGCAGTGTTTTATGGCACCCAGCCTATTTCAAACACGGAGAGGAGAATTGGTGCTTTCTGAAAAGACACTTTGGTCCAACACAGCCAAACCCTTCTGACACTTAGTCAGGATCTGTCCTTCTCCTGCACATGGACAAATTCTCTCACATCCTTCTTTTTGCTTGGCATGTACTTGTAAAGAAACCACTCCCATTAATGAAATGCAGATAAAATGCAGAAGTGAAATATATAACAAGTATTAAATACAAAGCTATTTCAAGTAAAATATTCCCAAATCTAAACCAAATCCTACAATAGTTTGAAGCTCTTTACAGCAACTACACACACTCTGCACTCTCTTTTACACCCTTCATGTGGACCACCCAGGATATTTCAACAAGAAAGTTCCTATCTCAACCAGATACCTCCTCCTCTACAGATTTGGGAAAAATCAAGCCTTGGTTACACTTTCAGAGGGAACATTCCTCATCCCCTTCAGCCCCAGTTTCTGCTGTGTCCTTATCCATGCTGTGCTGCTGAAGAAATCAGCACAGGGGGAGAACACGTGCAACAGTGAGTTGTGCAGCATCAGACAACAAAGATAAATCACATGCTCCAGGTGGAAACAAGTATTTGCAAGACAGCCTCAAACGTAGGTAGCTAATGTTCTGGCTTGTAAACCTGATCATTCTGTGTATAAGCCCATTGCTAGCTCCTACTATGTTGATTTATTTTCCATATTTGCCTACCACAGGATCCTAGCACTTTCTTTCAGAGGGCACAGTGGGAGACTAAAGGAAATGCCCACGAAGCAGGACCCAACATGATTAATTAATTCTAATTTCATTCCCTGCTGGAGAGTAGTAATTTGATTGATTTTGGGTTAAAGTCAAAATCAGAAGTATCTCTGACCTCTGAAATGTTATATGGGCAATTTTTGCTAAATTAGGACTCAAATCTCCATGAGCTGGACACACATTTTGTGTGACAGATACATCTCACAACTGATGCATTACTTAAAACACATGCAGTAAAAAATATGGTTAAGTATTTCAGTAAAGCTTAAATAACAACCACAAAACACCAGAAAAATACTGTAAAATACTCATAAGGGCTTGGTTCAAATAACAGAAACAAGAAATTAGGGTTGAGGCTTGGAACTATCAGAGAATCCCTTAAACCCACATGAATTTCAGGGGACTAAAAGATGGTTTCAGGCTATACTTTGAATTTGGGGGCATCTATCATGATGAAACATGTACCGAACAGTATTTAGTACTAATCACATGTGAAGCTGTTGATGTTTTTAGTTTAGTCACATAAACAAAACCCACCATGAGTAAACCTGATGTTTTAATTCATTAAATGGCAACTGGAAATCCCGCTTTGCTTATGCACCTGACCTTGCTACGCTCACGCTGCGTCTCTGCAAAACTGCTGAATGCTAATTTTTTAGCACGTTGTCCTTCAAGTGCTGCTTTAAGCCCCTCTGCTCCAGGAACAGATGAAGCGAGCTGCCGACAAGCTGCAGTGCTGGAGCCCACACAGTGTGGTTAACAAACAGCCTTCTGTGAAACCACAAAGCCCAGCTAAGTCTCTGATTAAGTCAAGCGAAATCAGTATTGTTACGCCAGGATTACATTTATATCCAACTTAAGTTTTAGGCGTCTCTATCTATTGAAACACAGATGTCTTGAAAAAAATTTCTACTCTCACTATGAAAATATTAGACAAAGCTAAGCCTGGTCTTGGAGAAAATTTGTAGAAGGGGAACAAAGCAGCAATTAACCCCTAGGACTTGCACTTCCATTTTCTCCCCTTCCACTGCTGACTTCGAAAATCTTTGTTATTAAAGGAATGACAAAGGTTCTAGGCCATTTACTACCAGCTTGTGGATACCAAGAGGCAGACAGGAGAAGGTGTATTAAAATTAGGTTTTGTTCAGGAAAGAAGAAATAGAAAAGGTGACACATAACTGTACAGAAAGGAAGCTGATACCAGAACAATTAATAATCTGAAACTTTTAAAAGTATTTAAATATCTGTAGCTTTGGAGACTTCCTGTTAACCAAGACGTCTTTCTGCAGTATTTCTTCCTTTTTTACCCCAACAAGATAAAACACATTACTTGAAATGTCTGAGAAATAATTGAGAACAATTTCTTAATATATGTTATAATAAAGCTGATAAAGAAAGCATTCAATTTTATAATTTAAATGCTATTTTAACACTTTACTGATTCAGTGTGGAACATGATGTATCTATCAATACTAAATATTACTATCAGATGTGGTGGAATATTTAATTTGTAAAAATGCTGTTCATTTTCATGCTTTATTTTATATATTTAATTGAGCTTTCTATATTGTAAAATACATTCTTAAGGGACAACATCTTACAAATAATCAGATTAATGCTCTACTGATTTAATATGCTCACTAAGAGCAGCAGTTTTCATAACAATCAAGTATTTCTTTAAATCCTCTTTGGGAAGTTAAAAAGACATTATTTCCATTCCTAAGATCTTTGCTATTACTCTCTCCAGACATAGACTTGCTCATAATATTAGCTATCAGGAGATTAACATAATGTGCTAAAAGGCTAATAAAATATTTTACATGTTTTGTATTTATTATTTGAGAATTTCTACTTTCTCTCTTTATCAACAGAGTGCTGTGACAAGGATTTGGAGAGAGGTTCTATGAATTGTCTTAAATTTTCAATGAAAGATTAAATGATATCTGTATTCACTTATAATCTGACACCAAGGAATCTTCTTCTTGAACTCCCTGTGTGGAAATAGAAATTATCTTTTAGGTAATGAAGTTCCTTATGTCTGATATAGAGCTGTTCTTCTGCCCCCCAATCCAATTCACACAAGCACAGCCCTGAAATGCCCAAGCTCCATTTCCTGCTCCAATCAAGGAGTGATTATTTATACAAATCCAAGTGGTTCCCCAAGGACACAGCCAGAGTGCACCTCCCTGGAATATGCCACAGCACAGGATTTCCCCAAACATCTTCACAGGAAAAGGAAAGTGCAGATTCAAGCCCACTCAGGCCATAAAGGAAACTGCACGAGGCCTTCCTGCATCTGGATGCATTTCTCCCTATTAAGGGTTGAAAATAATACCAGTTCTTCTTTTTACTCTTTTATACACATACTCCTTCATTTTTTGCTTTTCTTACAAATTCATGAGGGCAATTTTGAAAATGTTTGAAATTTTTAAAGATAAAATAAAAGGAAATAAAAAGAAAATGAAAGAATCTGAAAACTTGCATTTCAAGCTTCTCCCTCTCTGCCTTCCCAAACTCTTCTCCAACTAACATTTTTTGTTTGAGTGGGAAATTACAGATTCCCAATGAAATTTCCCACTGTATGAACTTCTGCATCAAACATTTTTGAGTGGTTGCATTCCCTGCATGTCAGAGTATAAACACTACAAGCTTCATCTTAAAGTTCAAGTTCAGGACTATTTTTTTTTGTCTAAATGACCAAATATGGTTTTGTCCCTCATTTACAAGCAAGCTGCATTCCATGTGTTTACATTTACACAAATCTACAGAAGTCCAAGACTACAGCCTTCTGGATGCTAATTCCAAAGGTCAGTGTTTAGAGAATCCAACTAAAGGACAAGCAGGGGGCCTTACATGAGCCAGGAGATTAAATTCAAAAAAACCCTATTACGGATAGCTGGAGATACGTTTCAATTACTAAATTGGCTTTTCCATGATTTCCTTTGCAGATTAACTGCTTAAGGAAGCCTGCTTTTCCTACGAAGAACAGACTACTGCTCTATCAGATGCAAAGGCATCCTTGGCCACTCTCCCTGCCTTAAACATCAGGAGTCTCACAGCAGCTCTTGCATGATTAACAGAGCCACAAGCAATTGCTGGTTTTCAGAACTGCCTTAATTAACCCTGACTCCCCTTGCCACATCTTTTACCTTTGTGATCCACAGCACTTTCAATCCCCTTCCACACCTTCAGAAGTATCTTTAAAAGGTGACAGCTGCTAGTGTCCTTATCCTCAAAATAATCTAAGTAGCTTCCTGGGGATATGTACATTGCTTGGTCTTGTGATGCCAATGGTGTCATTATTCCAGGACTGAAATTCCCACAGAAAAATGCAATTTTAGGAGGAACCACTCTCAACATCTGCAGCATTTTTCATCATCTGATGGTTCATCATGATGAGAGATGAACCATCTCTCATCATCTGCAGGACACAAAGCTGCCCAAGATGGAGAGAACCACCTTCCCTCTCCCCAGTCTTCACAGTAGTTGCTCAAATAGGAAAAAGCTCACAGATCTCTTCCCCCTTGTCTGTATGAAAGCATAAGAGAGCAGGAAACATTTTTTGCTCCTTGCCCATAGCTGAATAGAGAAAAAACCATCAGCTAGACCCAAGCAGCTCAAACCCAGTGCTCACAGCAAGAATGTTGCATTTTTCTCAACATGAGACAAGCACAACGTGGCAGATTAATATTCAGATAATACTTATCCAGTGAAGCTACAGACCAAGGGACACTTATCTAACAACTTCTCCTCTTTTATCGATAAACATCAGCAGTTGTACCACCTGTAGTAGAGAGGGACAGGCGAACGGAAGATTTCAGGCTGTAACGGAAAGAGAGACTCTTCCCCTTTTCATTCTGTCATAGATAATCAATCACCTCTAAGATAAGTAGCCCCACCTAACTCAGTAGTTTTCCACTCCTTACTAACTTTGACCAGACCCACCAGCCCCCTGTGACGTAGCAAGACCCCCAAGACTATATAATCTCATGAGACAAAGCAATAAACGCCATTTTGACCATCTACCATATTGGTGTCTGTGCATGTCAGTGGCCCGAGTGACCCGGGCGAGGCCGGGTAGCCGTGCTGGCTTTTAGAACCAAGTCGCCTGCCTTCCCATCAGAAGGCAACAACCACCACAGAGCAGACAGATTTTCTTCCATGAAAAGATTAATGTTACTAATTTAGTCACACGTTTCTTCAACTTGTTAAATTCTACAAGGCACTTACATAGATGCATACAAATATGCCATTTATACATCAATAAAGGACCAAAGCAATTACAGAGCATTTTTAAGTGTTATAGTACATACTGTATTATGCAAGTGAGGAACAATATATCAATCTCACTGTTCTCCTAGTTGAATATAAACGTAGTATCTGTTTAATCCAGCCATTCATATCTCAGACAAATATTGTAATTACTCACTGTTGCTCTGCAATATCTTATAGCAGGTTGGTATCTCTTACAACAAATGGCAAGCTATGGGCATTTGTTAACACCAGCCTTGAAATATGTACATATAGCATGGTTTGAGGAACAATTCTTAACTTAAAGTGCAGGACATGTATGAGAAGATCACCTGTCAGATTATTCCAGGGGGAAAAGAGCCTGGAGTACTGCAGATCATTAGACATGGCATACCCATCAGCACTGTGATTGTGAAGAAATAAGAGAATTGCCACAGAAGATGCTACTATAGAACTCAGTATCCCACACGGGTGAAAGTAAACAAAAAAAGAACCACCCAGCATTCAAAGAATCCTAATTAAGTTAAAAAATCAAGTGCTTGGAAGATCATGAATGTCAGTTTTACTGTTTTCCATGCACTTGTATTTTCTACCCATTGTGTGGTTGTCTTCTGTACTGCATAAAGATAAACTACCCGTCTCATCACTGCATTTACACAAACATACAAAAGAATTATCCCAAGTACTTCTTTGTTCACATTTTCAGTGTATGGTTATCTGAATTTATTCTGCATTTACCACTAATTGACATGAATGTCTCAGATTCACCGACTTAAAGATAATCTAAGGACTTTTAGAGATAAGGGGCACAAAGAAACAAACATAAAAAATACATGTACAACCCTATGACCATTTCTCACTTTCTGTTTTCTTTTTTCTCTCGAGTGGATTGGGATTGAAGTAGAGTAAGGATTTACTAAAGACACTCACTGTTCTGCTAAGATGAATCATTTCACCTCACTCTCAAACCTAATTAGCAATATGTTAGCAGGTGGAGAGAACAGATAACAGGCATCTAATCTGCCAAATGCTGCATCCACAGAGGCCCATTTATCTAACCTGCGTGGTGTTTGGTGAAAATCTGGACAGATTGCTAGGCACTTAGAGAAGACGGCCTTTGTATCAGACGTGACCTTGCAGTTTCTGAAGCACCAGGTTTTAAGTTTCAAGTAATGAGTATTTGGGTATAAAACACTGAGCTCTGAGGCAACATGAAAAACTGATTCACAGCGATGCATACTGTATCTATAAAAGAAATAATCACCATTTAGGAGCCATTACCACCATTACTTTATGGAAGTGACTAATCTCATCCAAAAATACTTGCGTTTGTAGTTTGGGACTTGCTTTATTTAATGTTCTAGGTAATGACCTTAGGATAAAAATAAAGATGCACTAATACACTTTCTTGAGGATACAAAGTCAGTATGTAGAGTCTTCCTAGAGAAGGAGGATTTGAATGTCCTGTGGGAAGAAAAGCATGATCCTGAAGACCCCAGATAGAGAACTGTGTTGAAAGTAACAGTCCAAAGGACACATGGGACTAGTAGCAAGAATTCTTGGTATATACTGGGAACTCATTAGTTGGAAACAGCAGCCTATTTTAGGCAGTCAGAGGATGACTATGAGCCATTTAATTGAATCTGACCATAAACAGAGCAAGGCAAGGTATTTTCATAAAGAACAGGGAGCGTATTCATACCATTGTATAGCCTGTACTGAGACCTCATCTGAAGTATTTTGTATCATTTCAGTTACCCATTTTCAAAAAAAGACTTCAAATTTTAATTAGGTGCTGAACAGGACTGTTACAGAGATAAAGCATAAGCCTATCTTATAGGACGATGCTGAAGGGGCTTGTTTTTTAATGCTGAAAAATGCAGCCCAGGAAGAAAGATGATTGCTTGCAGCAAAAGCACTGGGGACAGAAGATTTGCTAAATCTATGAGAAAATGTTTGTGTTAGAACAAATGGATAGAAACTGGTTATTAATAAATTAAGAATGGAAACTCAAAGGAGGTTTGTACATGAATGTGGCTCTACAACATTCTGTAAGGAGAGACTGGGGTAGAAAATACTGGGTGGAAAGGGGTGAAACCTAACCAGTCTATGAAAAAGACTGTATGATGTTGCACTATGACCTCTAAAGTTACTCAAAATCCAATGTTTCTATGGGCTTAGCTGAAAGACCCTCATGTCTCTACAGAGCTGCAGATACAAGCAGCACAGCCCATACAGAGATTGAATTTATTTTAAACAGCATTTTTCATTCTGAACTATATTTATACTTCAAAACAGCCAACTGTAAAACCGTAATGAGGCACAATTGCCCAGTCATATTTTCAGTACCCACAGCAGAATTATGGTGATGCAGCTCAAGATCACATTCAGTGTCACAAGCTATCTGTGTCTAAGGAGAACAAGTTGGAAGTGCTCTGCATCCAGCGGGCATGTTTGGCTTTTAAATCTGATATCTTGTTTGAAGCAGCCAGCCCATCTCAGGAAAAATTAAGACCATAAAAAAGAAGCCATCTTAACCTGTACAACAGAGGATGTTAATAGCTAGGACAATGACCTCTGGATGTTTATTGTGTATTTAATTAGTTGCCTACTAAATAAAGCCACTAAATAAACCAAAGGTGAGAGAAAAAAGAAAGTTTCTCAGCATGAGATATGATAAACAATGATTCCATATCAAATCATTATCATCCATTTACTCTTGCTAAGCAGTTACAGAAAGGGCACTTACTGTCTCCCATAATCCAAGCTAAGCAATCCATGTATAATTAAAGCTTGATGAATGCCAATTTCCAGTACTATTTGGTTTTGTCTCACTAATATAGGTTTTTGTGGTTTTCTATGTTCCTGCTATATAAAAGTTGTTCCAGATAAAATACGATATCTCAAGATCGAAATAGTTTCACACAACTGTTGAATGGAGGAAGTTGTTGAGTTAGGAGCTATAATATGGGAGGGAGAAAGAAGCCTCATGACCTCCTGTAATAGTAAGATTTCTAAAGGAGCATTTCTATAATATTGACTGAATCTTCTAACTATTTAAAGATCTGAAGAATTACAATCACAATGGTTAAAAGGCATTAGTTAGTCAATGTTCAAATTCAGATACCATTCGGGAACCACCTCCTCATGTGGAAGAAGATTCATGGCATCCTAAGCAATTTCTCAAGACACATTTCTGTACAAAAAGAGTTGTTCAAACTGTTGTGCTGTCTGTAGAACACTTACATGAACACAACAGGAGAAGATAAGCACTCAATAATTTAGTGTAACAACAATATAATTCCTTCTAAAACAGCATGTTGGAAACACTCTGATTTTAACTCTATGGAAAGAGCTTGTTATCTCATTATTAAGGCCTGCCAGAATAAAGTAAATAATGACAAAAAAGCTAGAGTTCTTAATATTAATTCAAATGTAAATTTTCAGCAAAATTAATCTCTACTCAAAGAGTAATTCCTCTTTGTTATAAGAAGATACAGCATTTTTCATACAGCACAAACCACTTTGATTCCTGTTATAAATGTGAAGTGAAGCTATTCAGGCAAAGTCAGTACCTCCAGAATGTAAAGTCAAATCACAGAGCTTCAGAACACGCTTTGAAAGCAGGAACATTTGGAGCTTTACCCAGAACAGAACTGCATATACACAACTTGTGACACTCTTAATGAGAGACTAATGTTTCCATTCATCAGAACACAGAAAATCATTGCAAAATACAAAATTATTAAGCAAATATTAAAAATATAACAAAATAATATGCAAGTTCTTCATAGATGAAACATTCAAGGACTATCTCAGCTAAAGGCATGTGTCTCTTAAAAAAGAAGGCAAATCATATCCAGCTAGTTTGTGTGTACAACCCAGTGCCAAACATAATTAATTTTATATACTTAAAAATCGGTGATTCTGAAGCATTAGTTTTACTCATACATAATGAGATCAAATTGTTACATTAGAAAAAATATGATTAAATTTGCTAGAGTTGCCTAACTAAGGAAACTACAGGATCGTGTTAAATACATTCCTGCCTATAAAGCATTGAACTGTGAAGTCACAGTAGTAGGGGTTCACTCTAAACTCCAAATTACTTTGCAATTGCAAGGGTCAAGTGGTATCCTAGAATCGTTACACTTTTGCCAAACTGTCTTGGCAACTTACTAACACGAACGTGAAACACATTCACTTGACACAGTGATTGATGAAAATACTAATAGTACTCAGCTTACTTGCAAGAAAAATTACTCTGTTTCTTCAGGCAAGCCAGAGTTTCTTTTACTAAACGGTGTAATCTCAAAGTTTTTTTACAGGTTACAATGTACATTAAAGGATCCCTTTACATTTAAAACTACCCAAATCCCAAATATTATGTGAACAATGAATAAAAAGAAAACCTGCCTCTTCCTGATATGTCTTATGTCCTCCAAAATTGTTGGCACAATAATCTAATGTCCTGTCAGATGTAGATGTCCTCCACAACTGCCCTCTGCTTCAATCCAATACTGCCAACATCTCCTCGCTAATCCTCAACCCACCCAGCTCACACCTTCCAGCTCTTGTTCAGTTTTCCTCCAAATAATTTTCGGCAGGAGTGCCCAAATGTGTGCACAGATTGGCTAAAATATTGAATGGGGCCAAATTAACTTGACTTTTTCATGTTTGTCCTGCGGACCTTCCCCAGGCAGAAGCGTGGGGGGAGAAATTGTGAGAAAAGCTCATAAACAGCTCTGCTGAACTGTTGTTTTTCCTAAAACTTGAAAAACAGACTAGTGAATACACAGGGAGGCAGAAAAAGAGTGAACACCTCATTTAGTGAGAAAAATACAATATACAGATTACAGTTATCCAGGCCAAGTCAAAGAAGCAGAAGAATTTCTAAGAACGATAAGCTGTATTTATTTTGCCATTTCTGGTCAAAACTACTTAACCCTGCTAACTTAATTTACATTTATTTCTTATCTGTGCTTATTTTTTTTCTTCTCCTGCCTGAGCCTTTTTTCCCATTTTAATTTTAAGGCACAGCAGGGTTTCTGCCCTGCTCCTAATAGCTCTCGCTGACAAAAGAATACACACCCATAGTAAAAAAGTGAAAAAATTATAAGCAGAAAGCAACCAAACCAAAACAAACCAGCACCCAAACATGCACATATCTATCAGCTGGGGAATTCTTGTTGACTTCATCTGTGGCTAGCTTTTTCTTTGGCAACCTTCTGTTCCCTTGAAAAGCCCCAAGCTCATTTAAAATAGTAATTCCACTTCATGCTAATAACAAGATGTTTCCATAGAGATGTCAGGGAACTCCGCAGTGGTCCAAGGAATGATGTTTGATTCACTTGAGGAATTGGTCCAAGAAAAGCCAAGTTGAAGACAGTGGTGCTCCAAACAAATTGAGGCAAAAGGATAGTCCCTCATTATGCTACAGGCAAGCAAGGCCCCTAAAAGAGCTTCTAGTCAGCTGTGCTTCAGAAGAGAGGATTTCTCTGTACAGGATTATTCTCTGCCTCCTCTAGAAACTTTAAACCCTGGTGTTGTGTATATGCAGCACAATATAAAAACCGCAAACAAACCAGAAAACACAGGGTGCAGCACAGGCTGGGATCAACCAGACCGGGGAGCAGCTCTGAGGAAAAGGGGCTGGGGGTGCTGGTGGACAAGCTCAATCTGAGTGAGCAGTGTGCTGCTGCAGCAGAGAGCCAACAGTGTGCTGGGCTGCACGGCAACGGCATCACCAGCAAACACAAAGAAGTTGTTATCCCACTCTACTCAGCACTTGTCAGGCCACACCTGAAATTCTGTGTTCAGTTTTGGTCCCTGCTATAAAAAAGCAATGTGGGCAAGCTGGAAAGGGTCCAGTGAAAGACCACAACTGAGCAATGGACTGGGCAGGCTGCCATATGATGAAAGACTGAGAGAACTGTACTTTTTGAGAAAGAAGGCTTTGGGGAGACCTTATTACCATGTTCCAGTGTTTAAAGGGTGGCTACAAAGAACATGGAGACTTCCTTTTTACAAGGAGTCACTTTGAAAAGACAATGGGAGATTCCAATTACATACAAGAGGAAAATTTTTCACAATGAGAACAATCAGCCATTGCAATAATCTCTCCAGGGAAGAAGAGGTAAATCCCCCAACACTGGACAATTTTAAGATTCAGGTGAACAAAGTGCTGGGACAACTTGTCTAGACTGTGCTTTGGCCAAGAAAGGTTAGACTGGATGATCCTGGAGGTCCTTTCCACTCAGTGTTCTGCAATTCTATGACCACAGCTACAGCAGATCAAATAGTTTAGCGTCTATGTTCTGCCACTAGACTATTATAAATCCATACTACTCAAAGAGCTGGGAAGTTTATAATACAGTGCTACAGACTGACACACACATACACAAAATATGTTTCTAAGTGAAAGGTATCTACCCTTCTAACAAATTCCATGGTGCATCATTTACATCAGGCATTATAAAAACACAAATTTCGATCAACTTGAAACACCTCCACTTGAAATTCCATGTCAGCAACAAGCTGATAACACAAGAGGAAAGGAGTAATTTGTATTAATAAACAATGTAATGGAGGTGATACAATGTGTGGCTATTGTTCTTTCTAGTTGCTTTGCGAACAACTACATAAATTAAATGCTCCTTTTTTTCATTATCAAATCTCTGAGGTTATGATGTGCTGTATTTTATTAGTTTAGCAGTCTCATTCAAATAGTAGCTATCTAACACGATCCTTCCAATTAGTACCTTATGTACATTCTTGAACCAAATTCTTCCCCTGGGATTTAAAGAAAACCCAGGGTCTCAGGAGTCTTTCTTGTAATTCAGCTACACACTACACTTTTACAGCTATGCAAATTAGCTGCAAGGAAAGCTGTGATGTACAGCAAAGCAAGAGATCTGAAAATTAAAATCCTGTAGGAGAGAAAATATTTAAAATTTCCTTAACATTTTTCCTTTTGTTTGGCTAATCCCTAAAGGCATTAGGGCAGCATGTTCCATCTTGAAAGTCCCTGTAGAATCATGTACTACTGAGCATAACTACAAATGTGATGCTTTGAGCAGCCAGATAATCGTTTTTAATTGGCTCATCATTGCAGCTTCAGCCCAAAAGCACAAAAATGAATTTAGAACCAATATTAACAGGTGATAATTAAATTATGGGGTCTGCATGCTTAATATATTGGAATAAGGCAGATGAGGCAACAAAGACCATTAAGTTTAATAATGGAAATCAGTATCTACCTTAAGTACTATTTTACAGCACATTAGCAATGGTTGATTAGTGTTAAATCATAAAGTAGATTTTGTTTTCTTACTGAAGCTTTTTTCATTTCTTTTTCTCTTTACCTGTGTATTAGCATACATGCTAAATTAAGGATGTCCATTTAAACCACTGCAAATTATCAAAACACATAAATAAACCAAATTAATTATTTAATTGTGATGACTTAAGTACTTTGTTTCCTAAATAAGATATTTACTTGAACAAGCTATTTAATACTCCTTAATATTAAAACATACATAGACTGTATGAGCACCATGGGAAACTGTTTTGAATCAAACAGTCCTAGCAAAAATATTCATCATTAAGTCACCAAGGTCCATAACCCAGATTTCCCATTCTCCCCTGGTGAAGCAGAACCACCTGGGCGCACTGTTCTTACCACTGTAAGAAACAATGCCATGTACAGAGTAACCCTGCACTTCATCAAAGCAACAAAAACAAACTTTGATAATGTCTCAGCATCAATTCAAAAAAGGAAAATGCTGGCTTGGTTTTTAACAATTTTTAAATTTAATTTTATTTTTTTGTATTATTTTATTTTCTTTTCCGTGCCTTTACACCTCAGCAAAGAGGCAGGCTTTGATTTTTCCCATCTTCCTTACACAGACTCCACCATATGCCTTTTTCTCCACCTCTGCTCTTTTCTCCATTCAATTTATCTTATCTAGTGCAGCACTATCTCTTCAATCTTGCAAAACTGTGTCTCCAAATTAAAATTTTCATTCTGCTTGCCTTTCTGCTGCTTGCCATTTCTGCAGCCTATCCTGTCAACTTGTTCTTTCGCTTTACACCAGAGTGCCAGGGTTCCTTTTTCTACTCCTACGTCTGCCTCTTAGGCTTGAGCTCAGCAATCAGCTGCCCCTCTTTCTACTCACACACAGTAAGAGCTATCAAGGGCTTTAGGAAGAAACTCAGTTTTTCTATGAGACTTTTCCCCATTTGTTAAGTCTCTCAATTCCACTTCTCTCGTCCTGCTTGAGCTTAGTTTTGATCGGCACTTGTATCTTTCATGCTCTTGAGGATTTTCCGTGTTCAGCCTCCATCTGAAATACCCTTCTTCAAAACCTAGCCATTCATTCTCTGTTGCTTTCTTTTCCTGCCTTTTTACTTTTTCTACCATCTTTCATCTGGATGGACATATATGAATTCTGTTCCTCCCTATAAAGAAACCCCCACATCCTCACCAAACCCATAAAAATGGTCTATGAATCTTTAGAGTGAAGCAGCCATAAAGTTAATACAAAGTTACCCATTCCTTCCCAGTGAACCCGAGAACATACATAAATTAAGCCACGGAGGAGAAATATGGAGGTGTAACCACCTGTTTAGGCAGCTCTGCATGAAGCTATTCAGAAGCCTGGGTACCTGACTCTTTGAATGAAAGCACATACTGAGCTTGAAGGATTGAAATTATCTGTGGACCATGAACCACAAGGTTATCACCGGCCCTCAGGGGATATATTCCATAACTCTTTTGAAAGGTGCATGGTTTATTAATACATACTTTTAATATCCTAAGTACTGAAGTCAGATTTCTTGTAAAATGCAGAAGCCGGAGGTAAGAAGGTGGAAATGGCACTTCAGAATATGAAAATCAAAGACTTGGAGAAATTGCCTACAAGTCAAACGTGATCACAGAATTTTTCTATGACATCACTGCCACCCTACTGTTGTTAATATCAAATTCCCATGGAGTGCCATGAAGCAATGAAGACTGTGAAAAGATTAGATAACTGAACCAAAGAAACATTTTGTTTTTTTCTTAAATGCCTAAGCCAATACAACCTTCCAAAAAACCCCAAGACACAAAGTAATTTCATACTGGAAGTCAATTTTTATACCCAAACAATATGAAATTGTTGTGACACCTGGGACTTTCACCAAAGCCAAAGTAAAACAGATGCTTAATGCACTTGATGAAGTTGTGGTGAAGGCTAAGGATTGAACACACCTTCAATTAAAATTAAGTTTGTCAGCTGTATAAAAAATGTTAGATAACACGTGATTGTAACACATCCTCATGGCTCTAAATTGTTATACTCACCCAATGAATTTTACAGCTAAGATTCTGCCATGTATGAACCCAGTGATAAGGTTTATTTTAATATATATCATCCCAAGAGAGTGCTCATAATATTCTCTTTACCACCATTTATCATACTTATAAGACATTTTTTGCAGACAATCTATTTTAGATCTGTTTTAGAGATTTCTTTTTTTATTGATAATATTTTTTTATATAACAGCATGTAATGCCCCTTGATTTTACTATCATGAGTTCTACTTGATTTTATTATCACGAGTTCTACTTGATTTTATTATCACGAGTTCAACTTTATAGACCTTAAAGGAAGAATAAAACAATAAGGAATATATTTCAATAATCTATGAAAATTATTAAAATTTATTCCCTATAAGTCATGGTACTACAGTTTTAACATCCAGTAATTCACAACCTACCATGAATTGAAAGGAATGTCTTGCAATACCAAAAAACAGAATTTTCAGCTTTACTGATTAAGCTTTTAGTGGCCCACAAAATACTGGCTTTTAGATCACAGAGTAAGGCAAAATAAGACAAAAACATTTTAGATTTTTTTTTCTAAATGCATATGGTGCAGGGGAAAATAAATTTCTATTTTGCAGGGTGATACTTCCACATAACAGTGAGTCTAAATCAAAATGAATAGAGACAAGAATGAAGATGAGGCAGGTAAACAGGCATTGCAAATGAAATTTATCTGATGGTTCCACAGTCTGTCACAAAAATTCCACTGTCAAACACACAATTTATGCACAAAGCTTATCCCATGTACTGAACATCTTTCAAAAACATGGTAATACTCAACACTGAGATGGCATTTGCATCCCACATGCAGAGAAATGGAGCAGAGAAAACTAATTCCAAAAAAAAGCATTTATGTATCTTTCAAAATGAACCAGTAAAAGCTGAGAAACAATGTTCATTAAAGAACCTTCAGCTATTGCTTAAGAAATTCCTTTGAACTTCCAGCAGTACAATGGAAAGGTCTTTCAATGAAAATACTCTGCAGTCATTGTGCCACTCATACACAGAGTACCTTACATACCACTGTGGTCTTTTGTGACCCAGTAAGAATTAACAGCATTATGGGGCCAGTAATACTTATGTGAAGTGACAGCAACACAGAACTCACTGAATTCTTCTGCAGTTTTCATTGATTTTGACAGCACTGTAATCTATGCTACCGAGAGAGAAACCTATCTAGCTGCCCCATGGCTTTTAAAATGCACTTTTATTCTATGTAGAAGTCTTAAACACACAAAAAATGTTAAATCGGCATTGCCAACTCTGAGTACTCAAATAAAAATGATAAAGCAATAACGTGTATCCATTTATTTAACTTCATTACTAACTTTTAAACACACACTTTTGGTTTTCTCTGAAACCATAGGAATTAGACATCTTATTCTTCTCAAGAAAGAGCTGAGTTTTATAACATGCATGCACATCTCCTAAAGCACTGCACATACACACAAAAACACAAGAAGGATGAGAGTCCCAATAAAATGTTAGGATTTGCCAACATTGGCTGTACCTGCACACATCTTCTCCCAAGGGAAACTGTATAATAAAGCTAAATAGTAGTAGAACTTAAAAAAAAAAGTTAAAAAAACCAGGCCAGGAGTTGTAGCAAGCAGGGTTAAATCAATAACAAATCAAGTGTCAAATAATGTCAAGTACTGTCAGTTCTCAAGTCTAGAAAATGTGGTTCCTCTTAAATGCTGCAGCAAGTGTCTCAGGTTGTTCACAAATTCATCTAATTGAATGCATTCTTTGGGCTTGCTATTCAGAAAATATGTTTTTAATTCAGAGTCAGATGTGGTGAAACGCCACACTCAGAATTCCTGCTGCTTCTCTGTCTGGAGCTCACAGAAATGGAAAGACCCGGGCAGACCTCAGTTTGCATGGAAGTACCTGTGAGCAGAGGCAACATTGGGCCACTCATGGAAACAGAATGTGGAATAACACCTTTCACTTTTCAGGGGACAAGAGTGCTCCCAAAGCCCTTTAGTTTTGACCTCTTTACTGCAGACTTAGCTTCATAGGATCTTTCCTGCAACACTGCACGGAATCCAGAGAGATCCCAAACCTCCCCCAGAGCCCTCTGGCAGCAAATGCTGGAGCCAACAGAACCTTGGAGGGGAGAGTGAGCAGCTACAAGGAGATGAAAGCAGCACAGAGAAGAAGAGCTGAAGGATATATTTAGATAAACAGTTTGCAGATGAAGCATCACAGAAGAGACCTGAGGCCATGTACCTCACTTGCTTTTTGTTTAATGCCCAGATATTGCTGTATACTGCAAACCATTTCCTTTGTGCAGCTTGTTATTCAGCTATTAATAATCTGAAACTCAAATTCCTCTCCTATTATTGCCTGATATTACTGTTATTGATTTATATGACACTACCAGACAGAGAATTTAACAGAGCTGATTTCAATATAAGTTTTTATCACAATGACAGTATATAATTATAAAATAAAACAGAAGTTTTAATTTTAAAATATTAAACAAAATGGAAAATGAAGTATTCATATTTATGAAAATAAAGAAGACTGCAGTTATTGCATCAAACCTTTAAAAGTCATTACACTTTTAAGTTTGGAAATGGAGAATCCCTGGCAGCAAAATGTGTGAAGACAGAATGTTTATTTATTAGTGTTATTTTTAAAAGGATGTTCCAAGTCAAACTCGACAGCTTGTTTACAGTGGGGTCCTGCCCAAGGGTGGCTTAAAAGAAATTAAACAGGCACACACCGAGAATATCATGTTACTGTACAAGATACAAGTTTGCCTATGGCTTGATTTTACCATGACTGCTTTAATGACTTCTTATTTATTTTTCAGGAAGCACTAATCTGTTTTACTTTACACTGCCTCTTAAAAGAAAAAGAAATGTAAGGAAAAACCTTTCAGGTATACAAATATATCTAAAATATACACACTTATATTTCTAGCTGAATCAACCAGTGAGGTGATGCATAGAATCCATGTCAAGTGTCTGCTGATGTTTGCAGATGCTGAATTTATTCATAGAACATTAACTTTTTTTATATTTCTAATAGTTTTAATGAAAGCAAAGAATTTTTGCAGATTTCTCAATTTTCAAAATGGGTCTTAAGAGGTTGGTGATTTCATTATAGAATACTGTTTGGTAGTCCTTCCTACCATACAGTTTTGGAAAGGGGACAGCTTTGAGAAGGGATGAATTCCTGCAGGCAGTGCTCTTGGTAACATGATTTAGGGGAGAGTTATCTCAGAAACATGGCAGCTGTTTCTGATGCTAGGAACATCAAACTGGAAACTGAGAGTGGGCTAAAGAGAAGCTACCATGACAAAGCTTATTTAATAATTACTTTAATTTATAAAAACTTGTCTAAAAGGAATATTTAAGTCATCACACAAATATTTTCCCTATTTTATAAACACTGAGTTTTCTTAAGAAGTTTTAACACTAATTCTCAAGAGAAAAAAGAAAAAAATACTTCACAGAAGACAACCCCAATACTCCAGGGCCACCAGTCTAAAGTGGCCTCAATTTTAAGTAATGTTAGAGCTGCAAGTTCTTGGCCATGTTTAGCTGAGCAGCATTTGGCTGAGCAGAGCTTACTTGAGGTTGATTATTAAAACCTCAAGTGGAATGAAGTGAATACTTCATTCCAACACCAAGGCACATCTGCTTGCTGAACCCCCAGACAGGACAGAGGCAAAATACCTCCTAAAATATCAAGTTTAATATTAGTACTTTCTAATTTTTTGAGGTGTGGTTATGTGAAACCAAAATTCAATTCTTGTAGATGATGTTACATGTGACATATGCCAGGTAATTTTTGTGTCTCCATATGGTGCACACAGCTACAGCATTCAAAATGGGTGTCTACAGAAGAGAAAAAGTGGAAAGGAAATAATGTATTTGAACTTCCAAACTACCACATCAGAATTTCCTCTTTTACTGCTGCACGTCTGGAAATAATACATGTGATGTGCAAAATAAACTTCTATAGAATTGAAAATAAAATACATATATGAAGCTACAGATGGTCCAAATTATATTAAAAGATATACAACAATGAATGCTGTGCACATAAGGAGTAAGCAGAACATTTTCAGACATAATTTAGCCCTAAATTACTTTTTAATCAGCATTACTGATATAAATGGGAATACACAGGTAAAAACTGAGGCATAATCCTTGTAGCTATGTTTGGGTTTTCATTTGAAGCAGGAGTTAATTTGCAATATTAAAATAGCATTATCAGTCATTTAGGTAACATAGCAATCAATTTACCACCCTCCCACCCCAATCATAATGTTTATCAAAGAATTACACAATCCAAGCTTAAAAATGAGTTTTGCATTCTAGATCAATTTGTCGAGATAGTAATTTCTATCTGGACAATAATAAAGAGGTTTCCTGAATTACTGTTAATGTTGGCATTTAGATGGAGCAATCTTTTACAATGCTCTGGAAGTTTACACTGAAAACATGGCCTGACATGCCTCCATTTCAATGGTTTGCTGGCACTAGTTCTCATGTTTTCCCTGCTTTTTTTGTTCCTGCCTCCAGTTTGCTAGTACAGGGAATTGATCTAGCTCAAAAATAACCGAATATGTTTTTTTACCCTGTAACTTGGCTTAGGTCCCTGATCTGGTTCACTGCATGGCTGCACAAATACTTTTATACCAACACAACCTAGGAGCTGCAAGGACTATGTAAGCCTGAACTGCAGCCAAAACCAATTACATGTCAAACTAGGGTCTACATTTGAACAGACAATTTTAATGTACAAGATGTAAGGGATGTTGAGAGGTAAATGTTATGATTACCAGCTAGCTGATAACATTGATTTATGGTGACTGCTGTGAGAAGAGTGTAACGGGTTAATTCAAGTGCTTTATTTAAAGGGGCTGGGTACAACAGCTTCGTATGGGTCCACTCGAGAAAACAGATGTCACTGAGTTTTAAGTTTTACAACTGTAAATGTTTCATATATATGAACTTCTCAAGTCTGTGTGAGTTCTAACAGAGACCATGTCAGAAGCATCCCAGGATTGAGGACTTGTACAAAGACTTTGAGAATGAATAAAATGTCCATACTTCAGAGACAATATTAGGAAACTGATGGTGAACAGTTATTTGGAGAAAATTATGACCCTTTCCCAATGCTTTTTGCCTTTTTTTTTCCACTGATGACAGTTCCAAACTGCTCTCCCTAATATTTGGAGGGCAAGAAACCAGGAAAGAAAAAGAACCTTTTACTAAACTAACAAAATAAAAACCAACCAACCAACCAAACCCCCAACACCAAAAAGCCCACCCAACTGCAAAGCTTATGCCTTACTACCAGGTACCAAAGCAGCCACACAAAAAGAGTTGGTTAATATCACTACTTTTTTGTCTGTCATTCACTTCTCTGGTAAAAAAAACACTGGGAAAGAAAGAACACAAAGCAAATTACTTGTTCCTCATGATTTCTTCTGGTGTGTACCTACTGTTGGGTCTAAAATGCTGTTAGGTCTAAATATGGAGGAGTTTCATAAAGATTAACTTCAGTGTATAGAGACTAGTTTTCCTTTTCAATTAGTGGTTAAGGACATCATGAGAGAGAACAAATAATCTCTGTGAAATTGCCTTTTGGATGTATCTTTCCTTTCATTTGTTCTAGAGAAAGACAAAAATATAACCTACCCAAGGAAGGTTATACACTAGTTCTACCCATCACCATGTCACCATGTGCTCTGTTGTGGAGCAAATGTGGCCAGGTTAGAATCGTGTCACAGTTAACACTTGAAAATCATCATAGAGCCCCAAAATAATCCTAGGGCCCAAAATAAGGAAAGGAATCATGGGCTCCTTCGCCTTGAAATACAGAACAGCCTCTTCTCTGCAGAGAGAACAATGTACAGCTGCTCTTTGGATCTCAGGCACTGAGCAAGTCCATGCAGGTGGCTGTGAGCTGAGGGTGTGAAATTGCAGCGCTTGTACAATGCAAGGTGTCAGGAAATTTGCAAATTCACAGCCCCAGCTCCTGTGCCTGGGGCCCAGGGCCCCGTGAAGCCACAAGGACATGGCGCTGTGCGAGGCGTGTCACCTCCCCAGCACCGCCTGCGCTGGCAGCACTCGAGCAGGATCCGCTCGGGTCACAGCTGATGCTCCCAGAGCCCAGGTATTGTTAACTGCAACTGCTCTGCTGGCTGTGTATGACAGCAATGGATCTGAACAGAGTTTTTTCCCTTTTGTAAATTCTATCTGTAGTGTGCTTTTGAAAGATAGTATTTCCTTAATCTCAAATGATCAGAGGTAGTACATCTCTGTTAGTTTCAAATGTGAGAGCCAAGATTCATGACTCCATAGTTTAATGCTGCTCTTATCAGAAACCTGCAGAGATTAGAAACTGTAAGAAAAACATTGATGGACGTTTTCAGGCTTTCTAGGTTAGTTTGGCACTAACTACCAGTGGCTTGCTTTCTTTGAGAACTCCTTTATAATTGGGCACAGATGGATGAAAATACACTACAAACAGTGAGATTTTCTTTAATCATTAATTTTCACTTAATTTGCCAGATGGCTTTGGTTTCTAGTGTACACTTTATTTGTTGTTGTGTCATTTGCAGGGTTTTACTTTTTTTTGGTTAAACTTTTATGTCTCCTGAAATCTTGATTTTGTTATTGTCTTTCAATCTCTTTCTAAAACCTAAAGAAGAAGAATTAGTCTATTTGATTATTTTACTTTTAATTTCTTGTAAGCACTTCAGTTTTCCCCCTGAAAAGCAGAAGACTTTTACACTACCAATAAAGTTTTAAAACTTGAAGTTAAAATTTTCCAAGCTCATATATAAAACACTGCTGTAAAAGTAGCCTTTCCTGATGCTAGTGAGTTTTTAATGAAAATAGGGCATGCTCATTCACACATTTGCATCACTTCTCCTACCTACTCTTCTCTCTGCCTCACCTCACACTGTAATGGTTGATTTCACACCCTTTGAGAAATTATTTGAATGGAAAAATTAAACATTCTATTCAGAAAAAAAGTGTTTCTTAAACCTGCAGTTTAAGTACAGTTAGGAGTGGCTTCAGAAATCATTTGTTTCACATCAATTCATTTCTGAGGCTGTTTATTCTTCAGGTATGCCAAGATGCTCTTTTATAAGCTTTTCATCAAATCCTTCTCTTTAACCAAGATGCTATTGTTTTTTTTGATTAAAAAAGGAGATGGCTACTAAGTATGTGGAAAACTTCTTTCTGAGGTTGAATTAGGTGTACTGGAGTTTCTTGTGTTTTTACAGCCCAGGATTTACTCTGAGCTGTTACCATACTTCCCCAAGGACAAGGTTCTGTGAGAAATGCGTTGGACACCAGGGAGGGCAGCATATGAAGAGCTTCTCATCATAGGGAAAACCAGAAGAATCTTTTAAGTGTCAAGTCTCTGATAAACAAAAGGATTAAAGGCAATGCTAAATTTGAACCCAAGCATTTTCCTGCCCTGGGGTTCTTTGCATTTATACAGCCTTGGTTTGTTCTTAGTGAGTGTTCCTTCAATGAGGCACTGATGAGACTCTGTCTGAAGGTCACGTTATGCTTTCTGCTGATGCATTGGATGTAACATTGTGCTGAACTGATGAATGAAGGCAGAAAGAGGAATGGAGAAAGTGTTAAACGGATATGAAATGGAATATTCAGAAAACAGCCACAGGCAATCAGAACTGGGCAGGGATGAGTGAACAAAAGAACAAGGTTATCTACTCTCATGTGTTAAAAATTCTCAGGAGGCTCTGTGTCAGCCTTTAAAAAAACAAACCAGAACAATGCAGCAACAGAAACAAAAAAAGAAGAAAGGAAAAAAAAAATATCCCCATTTCTTTCCTGCCTGGAAATGTTACTTTATTTTCCGTTGCAGCAATGGATGCCTTTACAAGAACAAAAGGGAATGAACAGGAGGCATAATAAGACTTTCCAACACTTAAACAGTTACAAAACTATTTTTTCCCCCTGGAGAAAGATGATTCAAGTTTCTTAATACATGGTATTTAACTTAAATAATACAGGGAGCAATGCAACTACGGCAAAAGCTGAGAGCCAAGATTCTTTTTACATAAAACTGGTAGGCAAAGTCATTTTGTAGAGCAGTTTGCCTGCTTAGGGATACAGGCAGCTCTCAAAGTGAAGAAGCAATCTGAACAATATCAAAACATTGAGTGTGCATTTCCACTGAGATTCCCAAGACTTCTACTGAAAATTTCCCCTTGATGTGCACTCATCTTTTTAATAAGAAAACAAACTCTCCTTTGATGAATTAGAATTACAGCTATGAATCCATGTTTCTACTGAGTTTCACACAATTCCTATTTTTTCCAGTTTCTTTTTGACAAAAAGTAAAATCACACCAAGAAAACACTCCTAATATAATAACTGTTATTAAATATCCAGTAAAACGCTTCAGATCTTCAAATTAATGCTTCTGTAAAATTTAAATAATACATCAAAAGTTCCCAAATGCTATAAATAAAAAAAAGAAAAAAGTAAAACATTTGCATGTAGAATCCAAATGGTACAGGCAGCTATATCAGTTGTACTACTCACACCATATCCTGCAGAAAACACACAGGATCCTGTTGAAATCAATGGAAGCTCCACATGCAGAACTGAGAAGAGGTTTTGGAATCACACTGCAGCTGATGGCAAATGTTTACATCATTTTAATCCCATCTGATACATTTGTGGCAGATATGGATTTCAAGGTAGGTATAAATCAAGAATAATGAGCACTAGGTGTGACAATTCAAAGAAGGGAATTAATACATATAAGAAATGCACAACTGAAATTAAATGGCTTCGTCCTTTTTTAAATGAAGAGAGAAAATTTAAGGCTCAGCAAACTAAACAGATTTTTTATTTGACTAATATTAGCTTTAAATGGAATGTGTTGTTAGCAATGGCATTTAAGAAAAGGGAAAAAACAGAGTTAGTGAAGCTTAAAAACAGCAAGGGAGTAGAGTATGTTCCCGTAAGAAAGCATATGAATCACAGAGAACTGCTTTCTGTTATAGCAACAAGATCAATTAGATCTGCAACAGCTGAAAACCATTAACTGCTGTTGGCTGCTGTTAGCATAATGGGTTTTTTTCTGCTCCTTATTCTGGTGTCAGTTTATCACTTTACTACCCAAACAGTTCTGCCTGAAGCCCTGGTAATCTTAAATATAGAATTGTTAGGAACAAAAGAAAATCTCCCAGCATACAAATTGAAGTATTAAATATTACTAACCTTTTTATAGATTAAACACAGTTTCAACTGCCAAAATTGTTCAGTACAGTGTCAGAGATGTCTTTGTTTTATGTTTCCATTTTTTTATTTTGTGAGAGGCAGAGACAGTCACCTAATGTTAGTCAAGGTAACTGACTTCTAGCCAGCCATATAAGGGGGAAAAAATTGGGGCAAGAAAAGCTTCCACAGAGCAGCCAGCAACAGCACTTCTTATTTCTTCTCCTACTATATGGAAAACAAGCAAAATTAAGTGAGTCAGACCCGTTCTTCTCATTGTCTTGGGGCTCCTGCCGTGCCACATGTCCTCGCTGTCCACAAAGTTCTGTACCACCTGGGCATGGTTCTTTCCTCTTTCAAATTAGCAAAACATCACCTTCTCTAAAACCATGCCATCTTTCTGCACACTTTATCTATGGCACAATGTTCCTCATTTTGAGAAGAAAAAATGGTGTGTCTTTTACTATATTTTCATTTAAATATTCATAGCATAACACTCAAAGTGACAGGCGGTCTTCTAGATGAGGTTTGTTTTCTTCTGCTCATTAATGGCTCAACCTCGGGCAGCATTATTTCTGTAACTTGTCAACTCGGTTTTCTCAGCTCGGTGCTATTCCCTTTCTTCATCATCTTGGTGGCTGCTTTTTACAGGCTTTCAAATTGTTGAGTGGGAAATATCAGGAACACCACGGCTTACACCCTGGGCTAAATTAATGCCTCTTGTATGAGGAGCTGTGTAAGCACGTGTTAGATTTTTTTTTTTTTTTAGTGGGTGGTAGGGGAAATGAAATGCCAACACTGATTTATGTTCTCAGAGTTCAACTGAGAGATAAGCATGTCTGCTTCAAACAATGAGGTGTAGTTAAGAGATCCACAAGATAGTATTAAACCAATGAAAAACATTTGCACAGGACATTCAGACACTAGGTTGATCTAGCCAGGGTCTTCAAAGTAAAACAGACCCCAGCTTTGATGAGGAGTTTAATGGTTGTGTCTGTTGGGATTTCACAGTTTAGATTCCTACACTGCCTGCAGTTTTAGAGTAAGTCACTAGCAGTTTGCACACATCTCTGGCGGCCAACACTAGTGTGCTTGCATGACTGCCTGCAAAAGGGTCATGTTTAACACCCCTCTCCCTAGGCACGGTTACATCATGACCCCCACTGTCGAGGGCAATAAAAACCTGTTTCCTTTATCACCTTAGTCAAAATTTTCTTCTTCCTATCCTTGTGCTCTGGACAGAGGCCCCTCTGTGGCTAGGATGGGACTGAGAAGTACAAACATCTGAGATGTGCTTTCAAACCCTTAATACATATATATTTAAAGCAATATCCCACAGCCTCTCCTCCACTGCATCACTTGGCTGCTTGGCATTATCAGAGTATCTAAGCACCTGTAACTCAGCAGAAATTGCATGAAATTATAGGAAATATGTTGCCAAGAGCCACCTGCAAGCATGAAGAGGAAATTGGTGATGATAGACTCCATCTTACCCTTTCGTGACATATAAATAATAAAAAAAGAAAAATTGCAACATTTTACAATAATTTATATAGCAATTAACCCGTATTTATTTAGTTGTCCTAACTTACATTAAAACTTACAATGCTATAGCTCTACAGTTCAAAGCCATTTAGTATTTGCCTGGGTCCTAGACAGGAAAACACTTAGAGGAAGTCCCTGTGCAGCTGAGGGAATGGGGTGGAGGGTAGACAAGGTATAGGTGGAGAATAATGCAATTATATCCATGGATCAGTTAAACAGCAAAATTCTGTTTTCACCTCAGATGTACAGTTGTGTTAATTACGAAGTGTACCTTTACAATAGCCAGCCTGGAGTGTAAGCAATGTTACATTTTGTTTTTCTGAATGAGATGGAGTTTTTATAAAAACAGGAGAGTGCTTCAAAACCTTTTAACACTTATCCCTCAGAGCTTCTGTGCAAGCCAGTCCTGTAAAGAGGGATCTGTTCTTTCTCTTTTCTTCCTTTCCAGGATCAGAATAGAAGACTGAATTGGGCTATGAAGATGGTGAAGAATCTCGAGGGGAAGCCATATGAGGAGCAGCTGAAGTCACTTGGTCTATTCAGCCTGGAGGAGACTTGAGGGGAGACCTGACTGCAATTACAACTTCCTTGTGAGGGAAAGAAGTGGGGGCAGACACTGATCTTTCCTCTCTGGCCACCAGTGACAGGACCTGAGGGAATGGCCTGAAGCTGAGTCAGAGGAGGTATAGGATGGATGTTAGGAAATGATTTTTCATGTAGTGGGTAGTTGGACACTGGAACGCACTCCCTAGGGAAGTGGTCACAGCACCAAGCCTTTCTGAGTTCAAGAAGCACATGGACAACATTCTCAGGCACATGGTGTGACTCTTGGGGCTGTCTGGTGAAGGGCCAGGCGTTAGATTTTCAGTGATCCTTGTGGGTCCCTTCCAATTCAGGATAGTCTCTAATTCCATTAAGAATTTCATTTGGTAAAAGACACTTTAAGATTTACAATAGTTTAGCAAAAATATTTCTCAAGTCAAATATTTTGAAAGCATCTTGTTTGTGAAGCAGAGTGCAAGTAAGAAATAAAGCAGGTGCAAACAAAAAACATTTTCTCAGGAGAGAGTATTCGAATTCAAGTGCTGACCTTAATCTCCTTGGCAGCTCATGGAATAGTGCTGCCCACGTTAGAGAGTGGTGATGACTGTCAATCGCTCCCAGTACAAGGAAAGAGACATTAGAATGCTATCATGGACTTTTTACCCTCCCTTCCAGCCTCAAAGAACATCCTCTGACTGACTAATCTGGTAAACTATACAACTTGATCAGATATTTCATATAATCACTAGCTTAAGGTAAAACCAGGACTGCTTTGGAACTTGCAGAGCTGGAATCCTTCCATGTATAGCCTTTCAAGGGCTGAAACAAACTGTGCTGCCAAGATAACAACAGTGTAGCCTGAATAATAAGAAAGTATTTTGGACATGAATTTAATTTCAAGTTCATAATTAAGCTTTAATGAAAGTTACTCTTCAGGGAGAAATCCAGGCTTTGGGCCACTACAATGCTGCCCTACCCCTATGCAAAGTTTTATATCACTATATTCTTAGCACACAGTGTTGATACAGGGTCTGATTATAAGCTGTGCTGTACATAAAAGAAAGAAATCACTTAAGGTCTTTGCTAGCTGCTGATGTAACCAGCAAATTTTTATGGGATGACATAAGGGAAAATTATTTTACGTTTGCCACTTTAAAAAAATCTTTTATCTTCCCCCACAGGCAGACAGTTTTTACTCTGAATGACATGTGAAATTTTACATTCCCATAGCAAAGAATGTACCAAAAAGGCAGTAGAATCCACTGTGCAAAACACAATAAAGAGAGTTTTTTTTAAATGAAGGATGGGAGAATTGACTCACTTGATTAAAGGGACGTGATACTTGAATTTATCACTCTTTGGCAAAGGTAATTTTGCCATCCTATCTAGAAGAGCAGAGCAAAGGATCTACACAACAAGTAAAATTTCTCTCCTTGCATCCAAAAGATTGTAATGCAAAAGTAAAAAGAGACAAGCTTGCTGAGGAAGGGAGAAATTATAACTTAACAAGGAGGCAGCCTACAGCTGTCACTCAGGAACCAGACTGGAAAATGTTCTGGTATATTATCATTTTCTAAAAGATTTATTTTTGTAAAACTGAGAATAATCTCAATGTCTAAAATATCAGATACCAATAGCAGGAATAAAGGATTAAACACCAATTAAAGTATGGGACCTAAACGAATACCATTTTCAGAAGTAAATTCACCTTGTTACATTCATCTACTTCTGTGTTTGAAATCTATGCTTCAAACTTAAATGTAAATGGATTTAGCACAATGCTGAAGCCATTCTAAGCATTTATAGGAAAGAAACGCTAATCTTAGCTTTTAGCGTGTTTATAGGATTTGAAAAGTCAACTGCAATCATAAAAGATTTTCTAAGCTGTACTCTGAGACAGTTGTGTGAAATACCTTCATTCATAACAATGGAACTTTTATTTCAAAACTTGGTGGTATTATTTAGTTTTAGTATCTACTTCATGAGGTAACTTGTGCTAAAAAATCACTGTGGACTTTGTAAAATATCACCTGGCACTTCTCTTCTTCTGTAAAAGAAACACTACGCCAAGAGTGTCCTTATGAATTCCCTCCTTTGCCTGTTAGACAGGCAGGAGGATTTCTTGAAGATAAGGATTAGAGGGTGGGGCAGCCCTGTTGTGAGCACTATCATTTCTGTGAGATGAAGCTTTTTTGAAGAAAATGGTTTTGCAGACATTTTCTCTAACCTCATGTAGTCAGTCAGGAATGGGTTTTTTGTATGGAGAGTGTGCTGGTGGAGAATCTTCATCCCCATTTCTCACATGCTTTTTCTTGGATGTCTGAGTGAAAGCGAATAATTTCACTGTTGATCACTTTATTAAAGCTGCCATCTGAAATAAAGTATATGCATAATTGCAAGGTTACAGGTTTAAAGAGAGAAAGCTGTAAGGAGAGAAGGGAAGTGCTTGCTTGCCTTGGAGCTTACACCAGTATCTTGAATGGGATACAGCACCTCATCAGCAAGGGAGCTGCTTCCACACAGTCTTAACTGCTTCCCAACCAAGAGGTTTTGCCATTGGAGCTATGCCTGGTGGTTGCACAGTATTTTCCACCTTAGGACTTAAACTATGACAGTGGCAGAACCTGAAAGCATAAATCAGCCTAAGTCCCATGAATGAGATCAAAGTAATGTCTTCTTTTTTCTCTCTCTTTTTTTTTATTTTTTAAAAAATTGGCTCAAAGGCTTTGTTGTAATAGTAATAGTCATCAGAAAAGCAGAATAGCCTGATGATTACTCTGTTTTTTAACAGATGACTCATCCTTTGATGAATCTTGAGGGAAAAGAGCACTGGGTTTCTTGTCTTTCCTGGAGTAGCTTCAGGCCTTCATGAGTCAAGCCTCATGCACTGAGAAAGACAAATCTACAATGTTTACCACTGTGTTAGTAATGAGTGTACTGTGCATCAGCTAGCACACATTCCTTCTTGAGGCACATATTTAAAACATATTACTTCAGCAAACATCAGATAATTAGCAGCTCTTAACTTAGTTTAATTTCTTACCTTTTCCTATAACTTTTAAAATGCTATCAGAAACAAAAGTGGTTTCAGTGCTTCAGAGTTTTTCCACATTGCATCAATCCACCAAACAGATCTGTCAGAAACCCAGTTAAAATGTTTTACGGTTTCCTTACTGGGCTACAAAAGGGTTAAATAGCCAAGCCAAAAAGCCTTTAATGAAAATGCTACAATGACTTTCCAATAGTTTCACAATAAACGTAGATATTTATAGATTTTCTGTGCGTTAAGAGCACGACAGAAAGTTGGTCCAGGTAACAAGTTTGGTTTAAGATGACAGTTCAGTGGGCACACAACACAGAGTACAACTGCACTGCTGCTCTCTTGACAAAGTCTACACAGGCTCAGATATGGTTATTAAGTATATGGGAACTCAGCTTTTTACACAGAGGAGCTGCTTGTACTAATGAGGCTCTGACATATGCAAGCCCCTTTTCTGATTCAGTACCATAACACAAATGCTCCTTTTAAGATGTGTGCTACATGCATGATCACAGCAAAACAGATGCATGAGACAAAAAGTGAGGAAATGAGTGGAAAAAGGCTTACTCAGTCATTTTAAGTTCCTACCAATGCATTTGATTTTTCAGCCCCAATATCTTCAAGATTCCCAAATCCTTTTTTTTCTACATTATGCTTTACACCAATCTACTAAATTATTGAAATTTGATTATATTGAGTGCATATTTCAGTAGTAATGGAATTTTTCCGCATATCTGCATGTACTAGTGATCATTAAAATCTGCTATATTCTTGTAGAATTTTTCTTGTAGAATATTTCAGTTGTTATTTTGCTTGCTTGCCAACTCACTTCTTAAAGATGACAAATTAAAAAATGCAAGCCACAACCATCAATCTGTGAGGATCTTGTTGTTATCTGGCTTTAAAAACCAGACAGGGAAGTATTTAACAATGTTTTTTCACATGAAATATTATTGGAAGAAAATCTTTATGGCTTCCACTGTTCTAGCATCACTGCCTATGAAAAATTTCAGGAAATTTATCTTTACAACCACCCTGCAAGATAGGAAAACATACTATTCCTATTTTACACACAGGCAATTAAAACACACCAAGACTAAGTAACAGGCCATATTATAAAAGAATGTGGAAGTGAACTTTTGTCTTCCAAATCCCACACTAGCACTTGTATCACACAAACCTATTTGCTTCCTTGACTAAAGATAAATAGCAGGCAGCCTACCCAAAGGTCTCTATTAGTGTTTAACTGTGGAAATCACATTTCACACACATTTAACAGTCCTGCAACTATGTTTCCCCATCAACTGAACTCACTCCTGACAAGTACTCAAACCTATAAAAAAAAACCAATCCAAATGACCTCAGCTATGAATCAAAGGTACAAACTGATCACATACTAACTCAGAAGGAAGATGTTAGCCTTTCCATATATTAACTTAAAGCAAGGATGTTAGCTTTTCTAGATGATTGAATTTGGAGTTCAAGTTCAGAAGATGTCCTTTGCTTGTTCCCTCTACAATGACTTAAGTATGTAAATATTACACTTGCTCACATCCAGTTTATCAGCTATCTATGTTGTTCTGTAGGAATAACCCCCGTCGGTCATTATGACTCCCCCAATCACTCGTGTGAATCATGCACAGTGCAAGTAATTTTATTCCTATCAGCTTACTGATTAAAATGTTATGCAGTACAGAGTGAAGAACTGACTCCTACAGGGGCCCAACAGAAAATGTGCCTGGTTTACAGGTGTATTGACATCCTTTGTTTGCCAATTTCTAATTCAGTTAGAAAGCCAGATTGATCTTCTATCATTATTTTTATACAAAAATGTTAGACAGTGCTATGTCAAGCCTTACAGAATTCTGTATATCTCATAGTAACAATATTAGCTTTCATCAGCCAAAGTTTTAATCTAATAAAGATGGATGCACAGTTAAACAAATATTGATTGGTGTTACACCTCTCTCCTTTATTTCTGTATCAATGGAGACCAGCACTACATTACTTCACCTAGAAATGATGTCAAGGACAGGCTATAATCACATCCATAATTTTTGCTAATTTTGCTTACAGACAAGAGTAAGATATTGAATTCCAGTTAAATTAAAAAGAGGGGGAAAAAGAGTAAGAACTTAGGTTGGCTTCTAATTCTGACCTAGTTTCCATGTTTCTCCAGGAATTTACGACACACCTCACACAAGGACAACAGGTCAAGATTTTAGTTGTTATCAGAGTAATTTCTGATGCTGTATTTGCCAAAACAGTGCAGGGAATTGTCTGAAGAGGGAGGAAAGCAAGAATAAAGGGGAGGACTGCAGAGGGAAGAGGGAGGACAACAACTTATTTTAAATTCTCTCTTCCCATGGAAGCAGAACACCTCTAAGTTCAGGCTTCACAAGTTTTGGCTGTAGGCTGACTGGTCTCGCCATCTGTGACCTTGCAGAGCACTCCCACAGCATTAACATTAAAAGTTTGCTAAAGTGGAGCAATTTCAAATGACTGAAAGTCATATGTGCATTTACTCATTTTAAGTGAATACAAAGTCTTTTTTCCAGCCTTGTTCATCTCAGACCTGAATCTTATTTCCTCGCCTTTTTGAACATGGTTTCTAAATCAAGATTCAGGTAGGAAGCAACCCAAGGCAAGTACTGTCTTTGCAACGTATTTTAATTCCCCACATTCTGATATGTACAATTCCCAGTTATGTTTTGGTTGCACCCAGGCCGTGGAAGAAAAGACTCAGCTGCATATTCTAGAACAACTCTGTAGAATAATAAGGTAACACCTTGAAGAAACTTAAGACTGCCTTCAAACTGGCCACGTATGCTAAACACACAAGAGCTGCAAACTCCTCTACGCGGGAGAAATAATCAGGTCTAGTTGTATTAAACAGAAGATAAAGAAAATACTTACAAGGATAAGATTATAAGGAATGTGAGCAGATTGTTGTCTTTCATTCAGAGTCTTATCACAGAAAAGAGGATATACTAGATGTAAAGTTGTATTTGGCTTGACTTAGACTGGCTGAATTAATATAAGCCACCATTTCAGTTTATTTAATTTAAAAAGCAGGTCAAAGTGCTGCTTTCAGCTCCCTATTAATATTGAAAGGATCTTCTGGTTATTACAGTGATACTCCAAAATGTTTCAAAGCAGTACAACTACACTAAATTGTATACAACCAAAAGAATGATGACTAAACAATTTTTTAAAGACTTTGGAGTGCAAAAAGGTCATTAATATCACTAGACTAAAAAATAACCAACTTATCCTTCCATGATAGTTTCACCCAAATGTATCTGAAAACACTACTTCAGACTAATGGAAAAGAAATATTTAGAAATAAATTCTCCCTGATCCTCTCTCTTCCCTTCTACCCCGGTTGTGAACATCTTTTTCCTCCATATAGCAAGTCCTAACAAAATTATTAAGCAAAGAGTAAAACATTGTGGAAACACAATTTAAATTATGTTCTAACAAAAATAATGATAGCATTAAATTTAATCTTACAAAATTTAAAAAACTGATTTTTTTTTTAATTTGAGGGATCAGAGATCGAAATAGGGAACAACAAAAGTCAAATTCTAGCAAAATTATCTTGGCCATATTACACCACCTATTCTGTAATACTTTGAGCTGTAATACCTGCTACGTAATTTCATTATGTCTTTCTGCCATTCATTCATACTTTATTTACAGCAATGTTAAAATGGGTATAGAAAGCTAGAAAAGAGGTTCCAAAAATGCAGGTTGATAAACACTGTTGTAAATGGTGTAAGACAGGCTCTTTGCATTACAAGTTGGTATTAGGCTCCAGTTTTGAAAACTTGTATACACACTGTGAAAAGTGAAGAGGACTAAGCAGAGTGAGCAAAGTTAAGCAGGTTTTTTTTTTTTTTTGACAGAGAGAGAAGTGAGTATTATTTCAGCTAATTATTATTAGCTGATAAAATGGAAATTCCCAGGCTATTAGCTATTTACATTATAAGCGGACTGCTTTGTGGACAGAAAAACTGACAATCATTCAATATTCTTGTAATAATACTGTAAGTATCTGTTTGATAACAGCAATAGTCTCATTTGTTCAATTTATAACTAATCAATAGCAATAATTTAGTATTTTGCAGTAAGGAATTCTATTAAGAAAGCACCATTTTGTGCAGGATGACAAAGGCTATCTGTTCACAAATTAATGCTTTGCTTCAGAATTAAACATCAAGAGCTGTCCTCCAAACAAGGACAGATTTGATGGGGAGACTGAGGGGAGTACAATGGAGCTCACGTGCTCTAGGCAATTTCCCTGTTTGTATTATAGATGCATCTAGCCCTGTCCAACCCCAAACACTCTCTGTCTGAAAAAAAATTAAAACATTGAGCTAAGTGACTTCGAACTTATTTGCTCATTACAGGTGCAACAAAAACTCACAATCATTAAAGTATGTCATTCTCAGAGAACAGAATGGGTGATGGTAATTGGTGAGTGGTCTCTCCCTGTTCTTCATTATATTTTCTTTGCTTTGTCCAGTTGTGGAGCAAAGTGATAGAGCAGCTTGGTGGGGATCTGGCATCCAGCCAGGTTCAATCCACCACAGACTGTTTATACATTGCTGCTTATAGTGGTAATTTTCAATATATCATCACAGCATCGAACAAACACAAAGAAAAACTATTTTCTTCATATAGTTGCACTGACAAAACACTTAAATACATTATCTGAAGCAAGTTATTACTTGAGCATTAAACTAATGAGACAGTCAAAATACTGGAAAATTATAATCTCATTACAAATCAGATCACAATGTATCTCAGCTAATTAACAGAAGAAAAGCAGTAATAAATTACTTGTGTTTCTTGTTGGCCACTAAATCTGCTTTCAACATATTTTAAACAGTACTAAATATGAAACCACTGCTTCTTACTAACAAGGAGTTGGTAAAATACCAAATTTCTACTGGTTTTAAGTGTTTATTTTTGGAAAACCCTATAGAAAATAACAAAACTTCTTCTGAAGGGGAAGCCATGGATGTTTTCAGAACATATGGCATTAGCAGCATTTATCTAACATACCTAAAAATATGTGCTGATATATAATGGCCAAAGTCATAAAGACACTACAGATAACACTTCCCAAGCACTTCAAGCCTAAACTCAAGGGCAGGTCCCCAAGGCATCATGAATATTCACTGAAAGTTCAGGTCTAGGACAAGGCTGGTAGCTTGGCTATTCCCAGAGGAAGGAGTGTGTTTCTCATACCTCCCCAAACTGAGGTTTCTCAAATCAAATTATGACTAAACTTCTGCTCAGTCCAACACCTGGTGATAATCCAGGGAGTTCACTTTCACCAGCTGTCCTGTGTAAGTATTGGTCTCATTCCATGGCTGTAGATTAGTGCAATGACCTGATTACCTCCTTGTTATTCCATAATACAAATTTCCAGCCTTCCATTCTCATTTACTGCTTTTTATGTGATGGTGCAGAAAATGAAGCAGTAGTCTCTCAGCAGTTAAATAACCAGAGCAGGACTGCTCCTTTCTGTGACATTCACTCACTGAAGAACTGCACTGCTACGGATGAAAGCACTGAGCAGCATCTTTTGGTGAATTCGGGGAAGGTGAATGAATAACATCCTGATGCTGGGAACAAAAGTATCTGTGAATTTTATTCACTCTACAGGGTAAATAAGCAGATCAGTGACACATACTTCTTACACAGACTAAATATCGTTTGTTTGAGAACCAGAATGTTCAGAGGAAAGACATTAGTGTCTTAAAAAAACAAGCGAAAGTGGCTGTGGTAGAGAAAGAGCAAGAGAAAAATGTTATCACGCTGCATCACTGTCACTTCTTTTGCTGTTCAGCTTCATGTTGTTTTTCAGGGGAGCAACTGCCACACTGAGCTGCAATCAGGTGAGGAAAGTCCCTAACCTGTGAATATCCCTTTGTCAGGACAAACTGAGACTGGTGAGAGAAGAACAAAGATGATGACTATTACTTGTAAGCAAAGGGAATGGAAGCGTTTTACAGGTTGAGTCAGAGTACTGACACACTTTCAAATGCAGGCATGCTCCCTCCCCCACCACTTTCTACACAGACTCATTCACAAAACAACAATAAGTAAGTCAAAAGCAAACACAGAAAACTGCTCAGTTATCAATTCAGAGTTGCAACTGCTTCCTGAAATTAATTAAAACAGAAATTAATTAAACCAGACTTGCCACCTCATCCTTGTTAGTTTGGGTCTCCCTCCCCTGCACCACAGTATTCCCTCTGTTTGCTTTCTTTTCAGTCACTTTAGTCCAAGCATCTTCAAAAGTCTCCAAAGTGGGTTTATTTTCCTTTTCTTCTTGGAATAGAGCTGATACGCCCCAGAAGACTTTATTTGCATCTGTAAACCACAAAGACCCGTCAGCAGCGGATGGGGAATGAATGGTGGTTTGGGGACTCAGAAGAGGTGAGCGGTGCTGAAAGCAGAGAAGCCATTGGAACAGACGATTCAACAGCAGAGGAGAAAATACTTATTTTAGGCTTTTAAGCTGTGCTGGAAAGGGTACGGTTGCCCCCTGCAAAGGAGATCCCTGGGGAACAGCTCATTGTACTAGCAGTGGGAAACATGAAGGCAGGGGAAGTATGAGCTCAGATGCAGAGACAATGAGCACAAGGCTCCTTCCAGAGTGACTCATCCAGCCTCTGGGACAGAGGAAACCGATCACTCCATAAATCAGCTTCTTTTGCTAACTATCCAAGTAGTGGCACTTGGCAGTGGGGAAAGCAGCTGTTCACTCCTCCTAACAGCTCATGGGATGGTGCTGGGAAACGGGAGTTAAATAGAGCTTCTGGGGAGATGATGTTTGGTGACAAGTGGAGAAGGAAAAAGTACAATAAGGTACTTAAAGGAATTCATTTGACTTTACATAAATAATAGGGAACGGGATCAAAGTATTCCAATAACACTAAAGTTCAGCTAGAGCAAAGGAAATTTTTTCAAACCTGTGGGCCACTCATGACTGTTCTTGTATGTAAGAGTTAATTTTTACATAATTTATGTGCCAGTAGTGCAGTTTTCTCAAAACAAAGCCCTATCTTTTATTTAATAGAAAGGAGAAAGCAATTTGGAAAAAAACATGTTGGTTTGGGGGTTTTGCCCCCCACAAAGTTATTAGATTTGAGGTAGTAAAATTATATGCAAACTAATTGGGAAAAAGTCCAGTATGTATTTCTCAGCTTTATTACTTCTACATTTAGTGTAGCACTTAAGAGTCTGCTGAGAGGAATCCCTTTCTTGAGGAGCACTGGTGTCCTGTCCTGCCTTGAAAAACTAAAGAGCTTCTATTCTTATGGAAGGCAAGTAACACACCAGAATATGGAATTAAGTGATGCGCCAAATATTACATTAGTTTCACTATTAATCAATTAGAGCCAATGGTTTGAGAGTAAGATATTTTACCAGAACTTGCTGCTTTCAGTTTGTCTTACGGTCTAGTGTTTAGGAATGTCTCTTCTGTCTCTCGTCCCTGTCTACCTCCAGAAGGATTTAGGGGGGGAAAAAAGAGGCAAAAAGTAAAACCAACCAACTATTCTGGTTGGTTCTACTATTATCTTCTCAAAAATACCAAGGATACAATGTAAAGCACCACATGGGTTTTCAGTTCTATTTACCAAACAAATCTAATGCAGCTAGCTCAGCCATCAAAGCTCCCCCTAGATGATGAGAATCAGACTGGCTGCCCTCAAGCTGACCTACCACCTCCAGCTGCCTGTAGAGCCCTGCAGCTCATCCACATGTGCAACAGTGTCTGGGAAGGACCAGGGCTACCAATATCTGAAGCTCACTGCTTCTTCAACCATCAAGGGGCCGAGGTGCCAACTGGTCCTATTTGACCACCTTTGATCTCATGTTACATGTGGGAGCTGAAGCAAAGGACAAGTAGGTCTTGTAAGACTAACTTTCAAGATGAAAGTTTTGAAAACAAGAAATCCTCTTCCTCCCAGACTCCTAACAGACAGCCATAAAAACAATTAAAGGGAAAAAAAAGAAAAAAAAAGAAAAAAAAGAAAAAAAAGAAGAATGAGATGTTAGTTTTCAAGCAATGTTAATCCTCAGAGAAATACATTCATCCATTCATCCAGAGGTGACTAAACATTCTGAAAACCATTTAACTGTTTTTCTGTTGGAGTAAGGGAAAGAAAGGCAAAATAAGAGATCACTTTATCATCTCCTCTCCTCTCCTCTCCNAGCCTATGGCTAATGATTCCAAGCCATTTCATTTTTGAATAACTGTATTTACAGATGAATAAAGAACAACTGTCTATTGATGTCCCATCCCTGAAACCAAGAGAAGCTCTCCTAATGTGAACACTGAAATCTCTATTCTTTTTCCAGGACAAAAAAAAAAAAAAATCATAGGACTGCCTTTTTCAAGAAAGACATCTCATAAAGTCATTGAGAAATCTTTCTTCTGCTGGATAAAATACTTCTTTAGCTTTAACAATCTGGAAAAACTCTAGCTGTTACAGTAAGCACAAAATAAAATGAAAAAATAACCCTGAAACAAATAATCTTACTTTTAGCCTTTCACACATTCTCAATTTCTCCTACCAAGAGCAGAACAGCCTTGAGAGGATGAGCAGCAGTGTCTGAAACCATGGAAACTGTAGTTTGCCTGTTTTTCTTGGGAGTTGGGCAACAGGCCCTGTCTGAAATCTAGTTTCCACAAGGTTTTGCAATTAGAGAAGTCAAGTATGAATGCAGCAAGTTAGGGAACAAAAATAAACAGCATTTCATACTTCATCCTAAGAGTTTCTAAGTTATTATGAAAGCATTTTCAGAACCACCCTTTGAGACTCAGATTATTGGATGATCATCACATTTTCTGGCCAAGAATGCTTGTAATTTAAAGAAAAGCATGATAATGGGCTGCATCAATTGGACACAGGTATTTTGCAAGACAGAATTTATATACCATCTTTTTTGGTAATTTCACAGTTCTCCCTTTACTCAGAATCTTTAGAGGATGGAACAATGTAGAGGACATATCTTTTCATATTACATACACACCTTAGAGTCAGCTTAATAGACCTTTTGGTCTGTTGGATAGGTGCAATTTAGTAAAGATGCTAAGATTCACAGTTCATTTACATTCCCTAGCTGACCAGACCTTAAGTGAAAAACCTTGACTTTTTCACTTTTACTCCCCAAAAACTTACCAGACATGGTGAAGGACGTGTTCGGTTTCTCTTTTATTTTACACAAAGCCCCATCTTCAGGAGAAAAACTGTTTCCAGACTCAAAATATGAGCAAAGATCCAGGACCAACGAGAGAGACTCACATTCAAACACTGACCTACTTCCTATTATAGCTTTCCTCATAGCTGAAGAACACACAGTGCTTCCTTAGTAAAACTGAAATGGTGTGGCATATGCTTCTGTAGACAAATAAAATGCTGACAGGCAATGCCGTAAACTGAGCCACACCACTTTTTCCTCCTGTGAAAGCCCTCTAAACATTGGTATTACATTATTCACTGGAATAATGACTGAGTACTTTATAAATGGGACAGAAAGTCAATTATTCCACACAATGCACCGTCACAAGCAAGACTGCAAGATCGATGTGCCCATAGCCTATTTTACAAATACTTGAACAAAAAACAAACAAGAGAATTAAGTTCATAGCTTCTTAACACTTTCCAGAGCTGGTAATGTATGTACTGTAACTCACAAAGGCTATTTATAGAGGCGAGGTTCTGCACAGCATTCCTAGAAAATCGTTTCTATTAACCCTCAGATACCATGTTTGTTGAAGCCCTGAGGATGTGTTACAATTAAAAATTGGTGTGAAATTTCAATTTCAACAGTGTTTTTTATTACCCAGACATAAAACGCCGGTTGACACTTTGTGATTAAGATGAAACACTGAGTATCATTTGATTAAAACCAACAAAAGAGCAATAAAATCCATCAGTCCTACGTACCCCAGTTTTAAGCACACACTGGGAGACCCCAGTCACTGGGATATGCAGCAGACATACTTGTTGAAAACCTGAACAGCATGGCTTTGACTTGCAAACATGCAAATTTAAAAGATCAGAATTAATTGTATAGCAAAGCAGTATAGGTTTAAATGGTTTCTTTTTTTCAGCAGTTTGGAAATGAACACAATTACTAGCATTCATTGCCTCAAGTTTTTACAAACGAAGTGTTTCAGGTGTTTTTTGTAAAGCAGAGCGTACCTTAGTTGTGCTATGAAAAATAACATAAGTTCTATGAGCCATTTGCTGGTTTATCCTAATTATTACAGGAAAACATGTTTATTGTTTTGTTGCCTATATATAAAATACTAATTCTACTTAGAGTTGCTAAATTTAGGATTATCCCTAGATGAGTATATTAAGCTTGAAAGGGAAATTAGTCTAGAATATGGTACCAAATCTCTTTAAATAACTGAAATGTATATTCATTAAATATGTTGTTCCAATGGATTTCTCCTATATTTTAAAGAAATTAATTAATTAAATATATGCATGGTGTTTAGGGGTGCAACAACTCTATCTAATTAAAGAAACCTTACCAATAGCTTCTTTCTACAAATTCACACCAGCCTTTTAAAGTTAGACACAGCATGGTTAATTGCATTTAGCAAAGAAACATGCCAGAGGGAGGTTTTCTGTTATCCTTCTAAAAATACTCTGTGTTAATTATTTTTGCCAGATACTTAAATTTCATTGTCTAAAACTACAGTAGAAATACTGTCTGCTACATTCAGGAAATTTTATTGAATAGTTCAATGAAATAGTTTATAAAAATCTGCAATAACATTTTCTGCTCTAATGTGCTACGCTTGCACTTAGTCTTGCATATTAAACAAAAGGTAGGACTGAATCCAATTCTTCCTCAATAATTAAGGAGTGATGAACAAATGCATTTGATATTATAAGGTATTACAAAATACTTAAAAACTTTTGTGGAAAATTAATTAAAATATTATTCAAATTCTTGAATATGAAAGAGATTCCAACGGCTCTGGGCATAGTATATTTTCTCCAATATGAACACTTGTGTCCAATAATGGTGAGGCTACACCAAAGTTTCTTTTGCAACGGTTACCAGAGTGGATTATTGATATATTAACTTTTTCATATGAAGGCCCAACTAGAATCCAAGAGTGAAAATCTGTCATAAGAGCATATGAAATCCCAGACTATATCACTGATTCAATGCTCTGACACCAATAATTAAGAGTGAGACCTTGCAGAACGTACTGCTTGATCAGCACAGGTAATGAATTATAATTAAAGAAGTATACTTAAAAAGCATTGGTGACAATGACTAGGTAATTTCCATTTATACTCTTAAGAGTTTAATTAATAATTTGAACCTCAACCACATCCTCTTCAACATTCACAAGCTGCAGCCATTATGTGAGAAGGTTGGGGAAGAGGAGCAGGCAGTTCGCACCTATAAATTTTAGCTCCCCTTTAGACCATGCTGACACATGTGGGAGTGAGCCCTGTTTTGTACTAGGGTTAGCCCAAAAGAAATAGCCCTGGCTTAAATGGCTATAAACACGCAAACTGGAACCTGTAATAGGCAGGCTCAAGTGTGTAATCCATGTATTTGTTGCAGTATAGTGGTATTTGTAAAATATGCACCAAGACATAAATATGTCAATATGAGGCAGAATTTGCTTTAGAAATTCATTGTAGTTGTATAAATCAGAAGTTAAGATAAGCAGATAACTCAGCCATTATTGCATTCAGAAGCATTTCAGAAGGTGAAAATATAATCTGTACAGGAAATACGTAGTTTAGTTTTAAAAACACCCACAGGGAAACTGATGATAAAAAGCAAGAACAAGTTATAACTGAGTAGATGCAGATTTCATCAGAGAAACAGATTCACTATGTGTAAATATTGTAGGTGGTTGCAGATTAGTATTTAGGAAATGTGCCTTCTTAGGGTTTGTGTTCCAAATGTTTTATGTCTTCTTTTTCCCACTAATCAATGTATTTGTAAAATAGATAATTTGCAATTAACTTAACATCTTATTGTTTCCTCATAACCAACAAATAATAACTGTTTTGGGAATAAAATTTGTACAGGCACACCTGGTAGTATGATTCACGTGAGAACCAGAGAATAACCTGGAATCACTGGCATCTGTAACTACTCTTGGTGGCCCTTGTGGGTTTGGAAACCACTCAGGAAAATTTAGAGTTGGGGAAGCCCATCAGCATTATGCTGCAAAAGAGCTGTGATTTCTGTAACAAAATCAGCCAGAGACCAATTCTAAGTAGAGCAGTTCCAACCCAAAATGAGTAAGGAGTCAAGTTGCAGGTGGTGCAGTTTGTGATGGCAAGAATTGAATTTATGTCTGAAAACAAAAGATAACACTATGTTTACACACAGCACGACAGTATTATTTATTCAGTTTTTAGAAGTATATAACTCTGACTTGACCCTATTCTGAAATCAGAAAAGAAAAAAAGAAATCTGTGCACTGATAATGAACTATTAGCAGATAGTCCTGATTCTACAACTTCCATAGTCAAGGTTATATGATTATAAATCTCAATTAAATAAGCCTGACCATTTTTGTTGTTTCAAAGGAAATTAAGCAACAGTCATAGCCATGTGGAAAACCATGACTCAAAGAATAAAGTAAGAGAAACGGTCAATTTTATTTTTATATATTTGGCTTGAAATACTGTAGCCATGTTATAATAGCTGACACCCCGTCCCATTGAAACTACCTTTCTTTCTGAATTCTGATAACAGGAGATGAGACATTGTCTACTACACAGAATTTAACACCCCATCAGCAAAGAACTCTACTTTTACAGCTCCTGAGTTTTACGGAGCAGTAGTGAGAGCTTTGTAAAAAGGTTTTAAATGTTAAGCATCAGCATCCAAAAATAAATGCTCATCTATTCAGAAACAATAACCAAAAAAAGCTTTAAGAAGAAAAATAATTTAAGGGTTTATTTTTAAACAGCTATTTTTAAAGTGAGCAGCCTTGACATCAGAACATTCTTCTGTCATCATACGAAAAGGGAGTTTAATGTTGAGGGATCAAGCTGCTTGCTTCACTTTGAGTTCCGTAATTCTTCCTTTCTAAACTTAAGAAAAGCTACCAGAGTGTAAATGCACAGTGGCAATTGACTTAAACATCTAGAAAAAATAACAATTAAAAAGGTACAAAGGGTTCCTTGCTGTACAAATACATTAAAGTAGGTAAATATGAATTCTGAATAAATGAATTTTTAATACATTCACACTTTGAAAAGAACTCTTTTATTCTGTGTACACAAGTGTCACAAACTGTTTATGAAAACAGCTGTTCTGAAAAGCAAATAAGACACTGGCAAAGCCTGTGTTGTGTCCTACTTCTGCGGCTCATCTAATAGTCGATAATTCACTTCTGTACTTTGTGGTTTCACCGCTTCAGCTCAAGTACCACAGTGTGTGGATTGAAGGGTGACCTTCAGAAAGACAGTGTATTCCAGTAACTTATTTCAGTGCTCATAATATCCAAAGTGGAAATACTGATGGACAATAGCATGTGATGACATATGTCAGCCATAGGAGAGAGTTTAATAAAGCAGGACGTGCCGTGCCATAAGGAAATCTGGCTTCCATTTCTGGCTCTGATACAGCTTTTCTTTATGTGACAAATAATTTCATCTGCCTAAATTGCTTTTCTCACAGTTTAAATGAGATAGTATTAATTTACTTTTCCAGATACTGTGAGAACTAATTTATTCATAGTTGGGAAAGCATTTCAAATTTATAAAATGGGAGCCTTGACTGGACCTTAGCATAAAGCTATCCTGTAGACTGGGAATAGCTCTTGTCAACAGCAAGAAGTCAGGCTCAGATTTCTTTACAGCAATTTGAAACCCCTTTCATGCAACTTCTACCACAAATAAGAGAAAATGTTTATTCCTGGTACTATGACATTAGCAGTCTTAATTATATGTGAACACACAAAACCAGTAACCAAATAAAATATACTGCACTAAATTTATAGCACCTTTGTGGTCACTAGGACAAATATAACAGGTTTTTATAACATCTAGAGAATTTCTCATTCTACCACCAAGCCCTAATTCACTCCTACAGTCCCAGAGGTCCTTTTTTACCTTCTTGGTAAAGACTTAAGGCTCAGGTATTACTGCTCCAACAGTGTCCCCTCCCCCACAATGGCCTGAGTGTAAGCTATACTCAAAGCTTAGTAGAATATAAAAATACACATAACATTTTAAAACTCAGCATATCAAGGCTAACAAGATTAAGGGGAAAAAAATTTTTTTTTGTGGCACATTGTGGAAACAGAACCTGAGCCTGAATCATTGTCAGAAAAAACTCTCTCAGCACATTCACTGGGGACTGGGCAGACCACAAAGGTTTCTTACATGCATATTCTATCAACCAAAAGGAAGATGGATTTGCTCATTAAATCACAAGTAAGTTATCAGTAACTGAGCTCTCAAAAAAACTCACAAATTAAAATGACGACCTTTGAAACTCTGAATATGCCTAGTTTAAGAGCTGCTAAAGAGTAAGAACCACACAAAGAGGCTTACTGTCACGGCAGCAATTTTACAGAATCTAATCGTGTGAATGGCCAAACCACTTCTCCTGATATCACAGTTAGGTGCTGCTAAGAGAGGCAGTTTAATCCTAGATTAATTTTTATTCCAAATAATTGGAAGAAAGCTCTTGATAACAGTCTTGCATTCCTGGCAAGAATCCAGATGATCTCAGGTAAAGTATTTATCATTCACACAGCACTTCCACCATCTATTTAGCAGAAAGCATGACTATTTTAATCAGCTGAGATTGTATTCCTATACCAGCAGTATTTCATTCACTTATTTAGAAGCTGAAACTAATGTAAGTTGGTATGATTTAATAAGGAACCATATGGTCTTGTAAAAATATAATCTAAATATTTATACATACAGTCTTTAAGAAAACCAACTAATTTTGAAAACAAACAAACAAATGTACCTCAAACAAAATTTCAATTTTTTTTTCTCTCCAATCAGGTGCTTCTAGAAGAACTGAGATAATTCAAATCAGTTTACTCATGTTTTCATGATCTTTAAAGGCCTTGCTTTTGCCAATGATTAACAGCACATACAGGGACAGATCAGTTTGTGTTCCTTATTTGTTTATCTGTCTAAATCCAAAATTAAGACTAAGGAAAAGAAATAGCTAGAGTTCTAGTGTCCATGGGTTTTAGCCCAATAGCCACGAAATATGTGTTCAAAATCATTGCTGCAACTCACTAGTCTCCCTAAAAAAGTATATGGCAAGAATTGTCAAAAGAATAAAGTGCTCACTGAAAAAGGCCAGCTCTGGTGCAACCCCAATGCTGTTAAATTATGGAGTGGCAGTACTGAAGCACAGATTATCACCTCTTGCAATTTTATTCTCAGAATCCAAAACCAAAAATTAATTCTAAACTAAAAATGGATGTTACAGTCATTGAGGAGTTGCAAACACACATACCACTGAAAACACAAAGAAAAACATCAGCACAAGATGACATCCTACAAGTTACTGCTGTTTTAGAGAAAAAAATGGTGCTTCTTCAGAAAGAAACAATGGCCATGAGCAGGACAGGTGTCACAAGGTGTATTAGTGTAACTGCTGAAAAGGACCAAGTGACAAAAAAAAAAAATCAACCCTTTCGATGAACTTCAGAGAGCCCCAAAAGAGACCATGATGATGGATGTATCTGTTTATCTTTTTTTTTGTCTAAAATGAAGACCAACAAATCCTACACAGCCTTCCTTATGCTGTTCTTTGATTTGGTGAAAAAATATTTTGAATTCTGTAATATACTAATGGTGACACAGCTGGTGGCACAAAGTCCTTTCAAATTCAGACCAAGGAAGCTGACCTCTGTGAGATGTCCTCCTTTGAAATATCACTAGATAAATCTACTACTCCCAAAATGAAAAGATAATATCCCACCTAATTATCTTCAGAGTAGTTTTTAAAATGTTTTTTTATCTTACTTAGCTAAGAGTATTAAAATTCTGAAGAAATAAATATTTGGCTGTGTATTAATTATACTTACAGAATGTGAAGGGACAACCTTTATCTAAAGGATGACGCTGGACATCGTTCACTGTTTTGTGAAGAAGATAGCAGCAGAATAACTCAACATGTACCTTGAATTTAACGTGCACACACTGATTCCATGGGGAAATAAACCCAAGGGACCCATGTAACAATGGAGGTGGCCAGGGGCCTGATCATAAAAGCTGGAGAGGATTCAGTTTAAGCAGCACACTCATTTATTCACTCACTGTCCTTCCCTTCCATTATGTTTTCTATGGCTTTTCTCTACCATCAGTCTAAGTTATTGCCAGGAAATAATAAAAACAAAGAAGGACCTAAAAATCCTGCAGTTGATGTTCTCTCGCCTTGGATTCTGAACAGAGCAAGATATTTTCATTTTAATTCGCTGAAGCAGATTTTGCACAAAACTTCAAACGCATACTTTAGAGTTATTTGACAACATCAAATGCTTAACCTGCGCCTAACAGAAATGTCCAAAGCACAGTCTTGGTGTTTCAAAGAAAATGGAGTAATTTAGAGAAAATACTAGAAACCTGTTACATTCTGGAGAGGTTTTTTTTATTATGTGGTAATGGTGGGTAGCAGGGATTAACCTGAAGATTTTCCTCACTAAATCTCTTGGTTTTGGAAATTCTATCATTTACAGAGCTCTATCACCTAGTAGCACCCTCCTCTCCCCCTCCCATCCAAAACACTGTACGCTCAAAAGAAACCTCAGATGATTTAGATAATTTTAATTATTTCTAAAAATTTCCAGATTCTTATCCGGTCATTAATAGATATAAATTGTCATTGATTTTAAGGGCTGTGCATGCTGGCAATTTATGTTCTGTCACAATGAAGAAAAATAAGATAAATGTACCATCATTTTCGTGCTTTCTTTCCTAAGAGTGTATCCATCTGAAGAAGACCATATTGATGGATTTTTCCTTGTTTCTTAATGTAAAATACATCAGCTGCTTTCTGTGAAAAATACGAGTATATCAGCAGCCCAACTCTCATGTACAACCTAGATGCAACAAATCCTTATAGAAGCAATAGTGGTGAAGCAAAAAATCAGGGGGACATTTCAGTTTTAAGCTTTTGTTGATTACAAAAGATGACAAGGTTTTGAATCAGTACAAAAATAGTAACTATGCCTTGTTTTGTTAGAACAACAAACTCTTAAACAATGGTATGTTTTCTGAGTGTTTGAGCCAGTGATAACATCAGCTGAGAATCTGACAACTCAGAACAGTGTCAATTTTGTTCGTCAACACAGTTAAGCTCACTACCCTATGTCACAACCTCTGAGTAGTTTATCTACAGTAAGCCCAAAGAATGCAAACTTTATTATTAAAAATTAATTGCTATGCCCAAATATTTAGGAAGAAACATCAAGTTTCAAACACACTGGAATATTTCTCATCACTGAAAACCAACCCTACAGCTGGTGGCAATATAAATTCACTACCTAAAGTAGAATTACTTGCATGAAAGACATCTTATGTCATAGACAAAGCAGTGGGTCTGGGCTGACCTATCTGAGCAACTGCTGCCTTGTCCCAGTTGCAGCTGCTCAAGAGTTTCTCCGGCTGCAGCAGAGGGAGGCGAGGGAGCCCAGCTGCTCTGCTGCCTCGCAGAGCTCCGCAACTCCCGCTGGAAACCACCGTATGTCCCTCCCTGCAAGGAGCTGAACTCACTTCAGCCACACAGCCAGCTTAGCAGAAGGCTAGTGCAGAATCTGAGAGCAAAAACACGTTGCCCACTCCTCTTTCCTAGCCAAAGAAGACATTATTCTACTTTAGGTCATCAGAGAGCCGTGGATAAAAATGGAGATGCCCTCTTCCAGCACCCTGAGTTCTGGCAGCCTCTGGGGTTCAGCTGTGTTGGCTCTGCCCTTACACAGTAGCTCTATGGATAATGTCCTTGGTGTAACTTGCATTTCTTATATATCTTGAGCAAAAAGTAAGACTAAACATGGCAGAGAAAATATGTCAAAGTTACCACTGTGGTCTCTTAACCTTTCAGTAAGAGAAGTATGTTCAACTCTCAGGCTACAAACCATGAGCATCACTGTAACTTACGCTTCACTGATATATGTGATATTCTCCCTATGCATCACTTTTTATTGTAGCTGTGGAAGGGAAGAGGAGGAAGCTAAAGAAAACCATTTAAAAAAATTGCATATTTCTTTTAGCTGCTAATTTTCCTGACAATTACTAATGAAATACTTCACGGTCCTGTTGTTTTTATGTAAAATATACTCCCAAATACAACCTCTTTCTTCTTCAGCCTTCTCATTTATTTTATACACATGGACAATTGCACACTTACATAGTCCTGGTGCCTCACCAGTTTCTCTATCTGACCAATTTATGATGAATAGCAAGGTTGTTCAGATAACAGGGATGAGGAAGACTGACAGAAGGGTATGAATTGTGTATCTACCTTTTCACACTTGACTTCATCTGCCCACCCCAATCTCCCTCTCTCTCTTCTAATTTTCCTTTCTCTTAAAAAATAAATGTCATGCATTTCTTATTAGGTAGTACAGAAAGAAACTTACCTTTACTCATCCACTGGTCTCAGAACACTCTCTTCTACAATGATAAACTGAGAAATGATGAGCTTTACTTGTAAGGAATTTTCCTGCCCCTTCTAGAGTATAGATTTGTGTTCTGTCTTTCGTCACCTCTAGCCTCCACCAGTGTCAAAAATGATTGATTTGCTGTTGAAATATTAATATTTTCATATCCTTTTCCATTTTGGTATTTTGAACTGACGCAAAATGAGATCACTGTGCAATACTGTAGGTGACACATCACACAGACTGTCACATCTTCTGTTTTCCTACCTCTCTAATCAATCGTTCAAGCATGTAGCTCTTCCATCTCGACTCAAGAACAGAAGCCCCCCTTCAGATAGGGAGGACACATTCTACAACTCTTTTTCTAATTAATTCCTTTCATTCTTTGCAAATTTTTGCCAGATAAAGTCACCACCAAACAAATTCAACTACCACTTCTCAAAGACCACTCAGACACCTGCCATTATTTTAGATATGCTGGATTCTCTAAAATCAAAAGATTTCAGATCAAAATATAAATCCGTCTCTTTAAACACCTGCCAGCTCTTGTCTAGCAATCAGCCCTGCCTCCTTCCTTCTGCTTTCCAAGCACTATCCCCACCTTATCATTATGCAAACTGATAGTTAAAGCAATGTATTTTTATTTGGGTATCCTAGTTCTTTGTATTTGAATTATACCTAAATGCATTCTTTGTCACCGACCCATGACTTACATTTTCCCACTGTTCATGAAATATATTCCTATTTAGGATCATACCAAATTTCTTCATTGCACCTTCTGTTTCTCTGACCTTTTTCCTTATCATTTCTTTAGCAAATAAAGTTTACCACATTCAAAACTGCTTAGAGTGCACCTGCAAGGATCAGTTTCCTAAGCTCTCTGACTTAGCATATACCCCCTTTATAAGTTCCCCCCATTAACACCAGCTCCTCCATCTTACTTACATACAAACTATTTGTCTTTGCTTCATGCCCTATTTCCACTTGACCATTACTCATCTTATCAGCTCTTATCTTCATCTGGCCAATATTACTTCCCTCCATCATCCACTTGTAAAATTCCAAATTGCCACTGTCTTCTAGGGTGCTGGTCCATACTCACATTACCTGACACTGTGGTAAAGAATGTTAACTCTATGGCATCCATTGAGGATTACCATGCAAATGTAGTAGAACAGATGTCATTAAAAAAAAAAAAAAAAGAAAAAGGCTGTTTGTGCCCATTTCCTGGCTAATATGTCCTACTCTTTTTTTTTCAGATCTAGCATTCCAATCAATGCTGGCAATCATCATTGATCATTTAAATCTTTCCATTTTCTTCTGCATCATAGGCAGGTATGCTGTAATTGATCAGGTGACAGCCTGTGCTTACATGAGTTCATGAAATCTTATTCAATCAGCTACCTCAACACTAGTTGTTTTTATTATGAAGCCTTTTCAATTGAAAATAAGACAAACTATTTTCACTTAAGAATTTGAAACTCACATTGTAACTGAAAGCACATTGTTAAACCAATTTTAAATCTTGCATATAACACTCTACAACATTCTAGAGGGTTATGTTCACAATAGACTATTACTGTATCTGTAGTCTATTATTTTGAAATATTTTTAAAGATTTTTCATAACATATTCTACAGTACTGCCTGCAGCAGTATCTCAAAATCCCTTCTTCTTTCAATCTTGACTTAGTTTTTCATTACAATTTCCACTCAGACTTATACTTTTGCATAAGGAAATGGTTTCAATGATCTTTTCATTTGTTACCTCCAGCCTGGACTATTTCAATTCACACAAGCAAAGGCAGCAGGAGGCCTGCATGGATAAACACGCAACTCCTGCCAAAACTGAAGCACAAAAAGGAAGTATTCAAGAAGTGGAAGCAGGGTTGAGATGACCCAGGAGAAATATGGGGCTTGCAGGAATGGAGTCAGAAAAGCCACAGCAACCCAGAGTTGAGTTTGGTGCAGGTATGTGGAAGGTGGGAAGGGATTCTACATGAGCAGCAAAGGGAAGACAAAGGAAAATGTGCACCTGCTGCTGAATGGACACAGTCCCTGGTCACAAAGGATATAGAAAGGGCTGAGGTACTCAATGCCTTCTTTTGCCTCAGTAAGGCATGTAATATCTGCCTTCAGGAATCTGAAGCTCCTGCAATCGGGGGAAAGTATGGAGCAATGAAGACTTTCTCAGTGGACAATGATGGGGTTAAGGAACACCTACAGTGGACACACACAGGTACATGGGACCAAACAGGATGCAACAGAGAGTGCTGAGGGAGCTGGTTGATGTCCTTGCAAGGCCACTTTCAAAACTGTCTTTAAAAAGTCACAGCAACTGTAAGAGGTTCCTGATGACTGGAAGAAAGCAAGGTGAACTCTGACCTCCAAGTGTCAAGAAGGCCAAGAAGGAGAATCCAGGGAACCACAAGCAGGTCAGCCTCACCTTGATCCCACCTGAACACCAGAAAACACTTTTTCATGACCATGAGGGTGGTCTAACACTGCAATAGCTTGCACAGAGGCATTGTAGAATCTCCATCTTTGGAGATATTCAACTAACTGGACACAACCTGCTCTAGCTGATCCTGCTTAGAGCAGAAAAGTTGGAGTAGATGATCTTCAGAGTCACAAACACTAAAACTACTCGTACAGACCAGCTTTCTATATACTTATCCTGAACTCTGTATCTACCATTAGATGCTACTGGGTTTCATTTGTCAAGTCTTATGCCAAGTGTACTTCCTTCTAAAGCTCTCAGTGGACATGACACTGGCTGCAAAGGAATCTACTTCTACCAGAACAAAACATGTGTATGGTCCAGCAAACGCAGCACAAAACATGCGACAGCAAATAAACACGTATACAGTGGAGGGAATCTGGAACAAACTTGCAAATCAAAAAATATTAAAAATGTCTTGTTAGTTTTAAAACATAGCTGATAATTACTCCTCAGGCTGCATTTTTCCTAACATTATAAAGAATTTATACAAAAGAATACTTTTACTTACAAATGTACCTCAAAAAGGTATTCAGAATTGGAAAAACACCACTCCATGAGAAAACCCGCTGGTATTCCAAAACTACTTAAACTGCAGTATGGAAGCAGCCAGGAGGTACTTTAAGGCATTTGATGCTGCCTGCTGGCAAACAAGTATCAGGGTGGAACAGAAGCCAGTATGAGCTCCAGAGCCGGCAGCTCTCAAATTATCACTGCAAGATTCTGTCTTCTTCATCAGGGCACATTTTGCCTGACTCAGAAATCTGGGATTGTTTTCAATTAAAGCATTAGAAAACGAGGGCAAAAATTTTAATCAAGCAACTTGAATCCCATGGCCAAAGAATACCATGTGGATTAATCATTTCTGTTCCCATGCTTTTGTTGTTTCTGTCAGGGCAGAAGAATTAACAGCATATTTGGGCAAATACAGTGAGCACGTGACAGTTGTGATGCTCTAAGAGACAACTCATGTATGGCTTTGTTTCAGACTAAGACTTGGATCCATATAGCTGATTTAACACTGCTACAATAAACAGCATGGATAATTTCCTGCTTTGTCTTAGGTTGCAGAAACTGGAAGCTATCTGCAGCATGAATCACAGATTTTACAGCATTACAATCTGGGGGCATAACAACTGCAGCGAGTATGACTGAGCTTTCTTTTGCCTTTTATAAAGCCTTGAAAATTACAGTAAATATTTTTCAGTAAATAGATAACTAACAGTATTGTTATTTAATAGGCCTGTTTTCAGACAGTTATTTTTGGTTTGTATACTTACGTTTTTCTTTAGATTTAAATCAGAGGTACAAAAGAAATCATTATTGAAATCATGTAACATAACAGAGCCAACATAAAGCCAATGAGAACAGACGCAGTGAGATTACACTTCAGCAGTGGACAAAATAACAGCCTCCATAAGAATGATTTAGGAGTATAAAAGGATGTCGTACTTCTCAAAAACAAAACAAACCCCCCAGTTCCCTGACAGAAAAACCTATTAATATTTAATGCAATATTCTCCAGGCTTCTCTTTTGTTGAACTGCTAAACTTTAAGAAAACCAAATTAATATTTTCAGTGAAATAAAAGTTACCTCCTCTACTCTCTCAGACATTTAAAAAAAGTCTAAATGAAATTGGCAGCTGTATAAAAAAACCTCATTTAATTTTCACAAAAGCTTTTAGGTACTGTTGCAGTGAGAGATCAATATTACCTAGCTGACATAATGGTGAAATAGTTGGGTACAAAGCAAAAAATATATAAGTGCAATCAAAGTAAATGAACCGTGATCATACCAGCAGGCCTAACAAAATTTGCTTTAATCTTGAGAATATTTATGAAGTGTATGTGCAATTTTTCATTATAAACTTTCACTTACGGTTCAAGGCGTACCAACACAACACTATTTGATAGGTACACAAAACAGTTTGATTGAAATTATCTCCCAAGTGAACTTGCAATAGAAAGCAGATGAACTTCACAACCAAACAGAATGCTTTTGTCTAAAATTCTGGTTTCACATCTGCTAATTAGGACTGTCTCCTGACTGAATTAATTAGAATTAAGGAACCACACACATTGTATCCAGTCCCACTAATAATATCTTTTAAAATAACCCTTCAGGTATCTTGGCAGACATGGAAAAATTAGTATTTAATACTTCTCCATTGAACTAATTAGCATGAACAAAAAATATGAAATGCAGGATTTGTAAAAATATTTTCTTATGAAATTATACGTAATTATAGCCTTTTTCAGGTATGTGTGCCTTTTAAAATGGTACTTAATCTCCCTTCTCATATATGAAAAATGGGAAATAATAGCAGGACTTATAAAGCTTTTCTCGTACCAATCAGCTGCAGAAAACTCATCTGTATTTAATGCAATATTCCCTTTGCATTGTGAACATATTAATTGTACAGAAGCGGCAAGGAATTAGAGATTGTGTATTTTCTGTGCATCATTCACTACAGTTTCCATGAGTCAGTAATTTGAAGTGTCACCAAATAATTTTGTGTCTGTTAGAATCAAACTGACCTTTTTGATTCCATCTTTTACTCATCTGCAACATAACATAATCATGTTGGCTAGCTACCTTGCCATTATATTAATGTTTTGAATAAAAATATTTATTTGCTTAAGACTAATGATAGGCATTAATTCTCCTACGAAATAGAGTGAGCATGACAGCAACAAAACCCACCACAGCCCTGTGCATATTCTCTGATTTTTTTGACTCTCCACTTTGCCTACATGATGAGCCACCTGCCAGCAGAGCTGTCTAGTGGAGCATCTACAACCCTCAAGACTATCAGACAAGCAACCACTTTCCTCCTTTATAAATCTTCCTAGTTCAGTAGGGACTATATAAATCCTTAGGAAAACATCTGTTGAGAGCAAGATCCACTTCGAAAAAGAGATTTTGGCAATGGAAGTAGGAAATATGTTACCACGCACAATAAAGAACACCACAGGGAGTAAACTGATGAGACAAAAATAGGAAATATTTGGAACTTCCTTGGAAAAGGTTCTTTGCAAGCAAGGTGACACATACCTTGGAATAAGTTATCTGCTAGTTATAAATGCCAGTAAAAGAGAAAATTGAGTAATTAAGGGAGCCACAAATAGAATACTGAATAAATGTGGGAAAAGAAAACATGGCTTTTTCTGGTTTTGGAAGTACATATTCTTGGTGTTTGTTAAATACAATATTTCACCTGGAGTAAATGTAAAGTGGAAAGTAGAAAGATACCTAACACGAAAAAGAAATGTTGCCTTACAGGGCAGAGGAGATAAAAACCTACTGTATTTGCAGAAAGTGTTGTTCTGGTGTTTATGTAATGTAATATAACTGGGAAGCAGAAAACGGGATGAAGGATGAAAATTCCAAACTCTCAAAAAATTTTGTCTCTTCTGATTACTCTTTACTGCTCTAATTTCAGTAAAACTTTTACTTTGAGAAGGTGGGGGGTAGGGACGAAAAGGAAGGCAAAAAACCAAAGAAAAGCAACACAGCAAAAGAAGAATTTAACTTCCAAAAATTGCAAAATCATCTACTTGTCATTTTTGCAACAGATTCTGTAAACCTAGCCAAATCCTGTGCTTAGTTAAAAACAGAACAAGCTAAAATAGATGCTGGAAACCAGGCAAGATAGCACAAAAGTGAAGCCAAACAATGAATTAATATAAAATCATGGGATATGCTTTGTGAACTGTGGAGTAACTCAGGATGATTTATCACCAAAATAAATTTAGTCTTCCTAGAACACACTGAACAATAGCAGTTGCTGGTGCTGAGGTGGTGGAATTGAACTTCCTCAATGGTTATCTGTTGTGGTTAAGGGAAAATATTTGCATACCCTACTAGCAGCTCATGCAGGCTATCAAGTACCTCATTGTACTCTGATATTCCACAACAGCAGATTTTAAACTAATCCTCATGAGTGTGCTTGATGTTAAATTTTATTACTGCTATCAACCTGACATTAGCATTGCCATGAGGCTCTTTGAGATTTTGTGGACTATGCTATGTGTAGCTAATCCAAGATGTTATATTAAAACTTTTCAATTTTTATGGCAATAAATTATAATAGAAAATAAATTCGACAGTCCAAGTAAGCTTAAGGTATGAGACACTTTCTGTGTTTTACTTTCTCTTTCGCCATTTTTTTCCCTGCACTAACTTAGAGGTTTGGGTTTTTTTGGCAGATGAACTGAGCTTGCGTCTCTAAAAAGAATGAAAAGCAAATCGAAAAAGAGATCCCTCTTTCCACAAACTTCTGGAAGTATTGGTAACCTCAGAAGCCCCATTCACATAGGCAGTCATGAAGAGCTCTGCACAGCACTGGGTCATTCCACTGCGATGACGCAAACCCGCCTCGGCTGCCCTGCCTGTTTGCAGGTGGTTAAGAAAGGAGCTTGCCTGTCTGCAGAAATATGGTGGAGAGAAGGAAACCTCAAACATGTAGTGCTGTACAAGACAGCCTAGACATGCTTCTGCATTCACATGCACAAAATACCTCCTGGTCAATTTTAGCATTTGTTGTATACTGGGATTTAAATAGAATACTTTGTGAGCACTGTCAGGATTTTGCTCTACTACCACTCAAGCCAACAAAAAGAAAAGGCTTAGGCCTCAATTAAGTAAATACTTTCTACAACTTCTATTTCAACTACATGGCCAAAGTTAACAATTTGTTTCATGCTGAAGGACTGATTACTTGATGCTGTGGAAGGCAACACGAAAAAGCAGTAAGGCCGGTAGATATAAGCAATCCACCAATGACACTCAAAAATCAAACACAGGTCTCAAGTTGTAGAATACTACCAAGGTCAGCAGTACTCTATTTTATCAATTAGTCCACAGAACTTCCACTCTGGTGTTAATGTGAGCAGAGCAATATTGAATGTACTCTCATTTCTGCCTATGAGTATACCTGAGCCAGCCCAGGTCACAGTCTTGTTTCTGACAGTGGCCTAAAGGGACATGCACAGAAGAAATCCTGGCAGGGTCACTATATAAAAAGTCCATTTTCCAGCACTTTCCGTTCTGTAACTGAGGGACCTTCTGCGCTAAGGAAAGCATGGCTTCTACATGCATCATGGATGTAGCAAGAATTTATCTTTTGGGCACTTTTCCACTCTCTCCTCAATTCCATGTGAAGTTTCAGCATCCACAGCAACTGTCAGAAAGGACTTCCCCAGCTTAAACAGGTATTCTGTGAAACCCTCCTTAAACGAGCAAGCTGCTAATTTCACAAGCCTGTCTCTTTGAATTAATTTAATTCCAGAAGACAGAGGGCAACAGGCTTCTTCAAATCTGACCACAGTTCTGATTATGAAACCCACTTCAAATGGTCCTAAAACCCCATATAATAATATAAACAAATAATTTCACTTTTCTTGGGTCCTGATCTCTGATGTGGATCTGTTAAAAATGAGTAGCACTTTCATGAATTTTTTTTCATGTGAGCTATATCCAAGACAAATTGAAATCTTCAAAACTTCTCAAAATACACAGTAAACCAGATATATTTCTCCATCTGAGGAATATGAAAATCACGAAGGAAAAGTTTTAAACTTGGAGACTGACACAAAAAGAAGACTATATAGGGTTAATACTTCGGTGTAGACAGCAGCCAGTGGATGAATAGTTTTGCAAAAAGCTGAGAATACAGCCAAAGCATGAGTAATTGCATAATGGCTTCACTATTTACCTTATTCATTTATTTATTCACTCTGCACTGAAAGCATGAATGTTGCCTAATTATTAAGAAAACAAGGAGACAAGCAGTACACAACATCAGTTGATTATATTTTATATATCCAGTTGCATTCTTTACATAAATATAAATTGCTTAATTTGTTAATTCAGTAGACCTTAATGTGCCATTGCTGCAAAGGTGATCAACAGGAACCTTCTTGGCAATTATCTGACAGAAAAACAAAACAGGCTGCAGATGAAACATTAATCACTTCAGTTTATCCTTTTGTCCTGTCTGTGTTGGAGGGAAAGCACTAGGAAGTTTAATACAATGCTCTAACTTTAAAATGCCTTTCTTCACATTAGGCTTTGAAATATCCAGGTACATTCTTGCCAACTCTACACAACAGCTTCTCTCTTCTCCAAAGCTGCACTTACATATGCAGAATAGAATGCATATGAGGGAAGAATTAGCAAGACTATCTTATGTATTTAAAAAATTAGGTTTAAAAAGACCCCAAACTAATAGTATTTTACGTAGACAGCAGATGGTCTGATGACATAGCCTGGCTGCGGGCACCAAGTGTAGCAAGGGATCAAGAACTGAACATAGCAGAGAAATGATGCACTTTCCCATCAGGGCAAAATGAGGAAGGAAGTTGTCCATAAAGCAGTAGTAGACTGCCGGAACCATTTTAGCCTTGTGTTAATAGTTTACAAAATCTCTTTGCTTATTTATCACTATAGATAAAGGAACAGTGCAACAATGCAGCCAACCAGGAGCAGTGAAGTTGAGAACATGTATGCCTGAACATCAAGGCCATGGCATGACAGCAACATTTTCAGAGCAAATGGAATTGCTGTATCCATGCAATTTATCCACTTTTTTCCTATTTTGATTAGTAACCTTCTGCCATGTTTGTTGTGAACCAGAATGGCTTTGCCATCTCTGAGGGATACAGATATTCTCCTTACATTTCTGTTCTTGGAAAAAGTCAGTATTCTAGCAAAGGCACGTACATTTCCTAACTTATATTCATTTTTCTGCAAATATGAGGTTCGGACTTGGGCCTAATGATACAAAATGGCTAAAGGCCAGAAAATTAGATGTGTCATTTTGTGTAACTGCATGTTGTCAAGTAAGTACCCACCTCTAGCAGAGTATCAGAGGTAAAATCCTAGTGAAGATATAGCTGCCTATCTTTAACAAATGAGCTTAGATATATTTATTTGAAAGAGCCTGAGACAAACTCATCCACAGCTGTCTGACCATCTATCAACACCAGAGGAAAACAGGGCATATGTCCACATACTGACTTCTGCATTTTACAGCAGAGCATAGTGAACAAATAATTTTTATCAAAGGGGAGCTCTGTCCCAGGTAGTAAGTGCCAGCAGAGAGATCAGAAGCATCTGGGGATGGTAACACCTTAAGCTGTTGCACTACAAGCTGCCAGAACTCATTTGTCAGAGTCCAGAGGCAGCAGGAAGCTGCCGTCATCTCCCCAGATGCGGGTCACACAAGATGCGCACAATTCCATGGGCCTAAGGGATGCAGCGTCCTTTTCAAGGCTTTTCCCCCTTCAACCTCTTGGCTTTCAATGTCAGTTGTGACTAAAAGCAAAAGTTAAAGATTAAGTCCTAGTAAAAGGGTTTCTCACAGCCAGAATACTACCTCCACCCATAAGATAGAAAAGAAAATCTAATGCAGTCCATAATAAGTCACTCATCTCTTCCCTCAGAGCTCTTTTAATTAATTCTCATGAAGCAGAGCTGGTTTTAAGGAACCAGCTGGGAGCAGACTGCTGCCCAGCAGCAGGGCACCTCCTCCCCATCCCTGTCCCTGTGCTGGGAAAGGGACCAAGCCCTGCAGCACTGCTGAAGCCCAGGAGCTGCCAGTGGGGCAGGCAGCTCCAACAGAACCAGCCAGAAAACACCCACCATCAGCTTGCAGCAGTCCACCAAATTGTCTAAAACAGCATCTTAAATGTCCCCAAACAGATTGATGAAAATGTAACATAAAGGTGTAAATATTTCAGAGGAACTAAAGTCAAAATCTCAATAAATGTTCTATTTTTTTTGATTGGTTGGATACACCTTTTTTAAAAAAAATCAATACCTTTTTAAAATTCGCTGAGAAAAGCAGAGGAATTATAGCAGATTTATTGTGAGAATTCAGAGGATGTCCAGATTCAGAATGACTCTCTGTCATGCTACCGGGCAAGTAGGATAGATTTGCTTCCTTATCATAAATAGAACAGTAAATTAAAATGACAGTATTTTAAACGTGAATTTTGTAAAATGCACGTTAAATTATAGGGAGCATTCAAAAGCTCTATTCTGAAGTTAAACCCATGTAAGCAAAGATATAAGGAAAAGAACATAAAGTATTTCCACTCTGTCTTATTTTTTAAACTATTTACCCTGTAATTCCATACCCTTAAGTCAGTTGAATTTACACATCAGATATTTGGCAAGTATTAGATGCTTAAAAGTGTGTTTCACTAGCACAGTGAGACACATAAACAGAGACGTTCCCTGCTTTTGCTACCCTAATACCTTCATGAAAAACAAGAGGAAGCAACTGAATGACTGATTGCAGGTCTGGCAAAAATATATCATCTTTAAATTACACCACTTCACATCATTGTATTTTTATTTGACAAAGGGCACCTACTGCTAAAATAGCATCTTCAGAGATGATTGTGCAGAGACAGTAACTGAACAAATACCTGACAAATGATAAGAAGTTCAGTTGTTTGATGTAATAAAGCTGCCAACTACAATTTGGTAATACAAAGCCAAAAGAAAAAGCCTGAAACTTGCAACAGAGCAGACTAATATGGAAGTGAATTAGAAGAGCCAGTTTTGCAACAAACTACAGCTAACAGCTAGAGTTGACTAGCATAACAGGTACAGCTAATGCCTGTATTATCTATGTGCAATAAATACACCCAGAAATGAGCTGCTGAGATACAGTGGATACATGTGTACAAATACACACATGCACACAATTATCAGCCCTAAGAGTGGACCTGTGAAAGCAAGTGTACCATTCCTGGCTCCCTGCTCCAATGGATGACTTTAATACCACCCACAAGTGATGGCACTGCCAGTGTCCAGGCTCTCTAGTACACCTGCCCAGGGTAGCAGAGTAGCAGCACAAAGGAACAGTTCAATTTTTATTCTACATCTCTCCATTCCAAAAAACACGTCTGGAATCTACTCTGACCTAGAAGAGGTGTCAAGCCCCTGTCTCGGCCTTCTTTTTGTACAAAGCAGCTAAAATCAGAGGTCAAAAGCACTATAGATACATTTTTACCACAGGGACCACTGGGTAGGAGAGCAGCTTTATAGTCAATATTAAGCCTTTTCCTCTAAAAAGGTGGGCAGGATTTGCAGCCAGACAAAACAAGCCATATCTTTTGTGTCAGGGGCAATAGTTTTGCTCAACTAAAAAAAAAAAA
>VXBC01003734.1:1266259-1313987 GCA_013399945.1 Ploceus nigricollis
AAAAAAAATGAAAAAAAGAGTTAAGAGGAAGAAAAATAAATGTCTGGAAAATGATGGAACCAAGAAACTTTGGTGAGAATTTGTGAAGTGTAACTGGGAGTTTAAAGAAAAAGGCCCACTTATTTTTAATAAATTCAATACTTTTGGGATTGAAGAATGGATGCAAACCTACATTTATGCAGCACACTACTGCAGAATGATGCATATATATCACTACAGCAGATAGAGCTACACAGGAATTGCCTGTATAGTGAAATTACGCAAACATACCACATTTCAAGTGAAGTCTTTTTTTTTGGTTATTTTTGTTTACTGCTTGAGGAGTGATTCCAGACAGAGTTAAAATTTGGTGTGTTACGCGACATATGTGATTGATATCAGAACCACTAAAATCTTCATGGATTAGTTAAGTAAAAAGCCAGCAGCCTGGAATAGCAAATGGTATCATATTGAAGCTAAGGAAACACATGATTTATCAGATAAGCCATCTCTTTTTTATTTCTAATCGAATCCAACCCCAATTTTGCTTGTGATAAACAGGCAAAGTTAGGAAGACTTGCTTAATAATCTTGAAAGGTGCAATAATCCAAAAAATTGCAATAAATTTAGGAGAGAAATGACTACGCAAATAGTCCTTCCACAGAGCTGGATGGTTTCACATGGGAATGAGAGAGCACAGAAAGCTACACCGCCAGGCTAGGTCCATGTCTGAAGACTCTCCTGGTCTGTGTTACTCCTCTGCGTGCTGCCCTTTGTTTACATCCACTATTTCCATGTTTCAGTCTGGTGCTGTGAAGGTTGTAGGCTTGGTGAGAAAGGGCAAAAAAAGCCACTGCACTCAAAATGCTCTTGTGCATGGAATCTTCTTTCAGGTAAGAAAGGAGAACTACTTTACACCAATGTTATGAAACTTCCTTTCCTTAACTATTATATCATAGAGTCATAGAGCGGTTTGGGTCGGAAGGGACCTTAAAGATCATCCAGTTCCAACTCCCCTGCCATGGACAGGAACACCTTCCACTAGACCAGGTTGCTCTTCAACTCTTTCCAACCATCCAGGAATGTGGCATCTACCACCTCTATGGGCAACTTGCTCCAGTGTTTCACCAACCCCACCATAACAATTTCTTCCTTATATGCAGTCTGAATCTACACTCTTTTTGTTTAAAACTATTGCCCCTTTAAGCCCCCTGTACGTACTGAAAGGCCACAATAAAATTTTCACTTTCTCTTCTCCAGGCTAAACAACCCCAAGTCTCCCAAGTTCCACATGGGAGAGGTGTTTCAATCCCCTCAACTCCACACTCCTTGTCTTTCCCATGTGCAGTACTCCAGCACATCCTATGTACATTTTTCCACTTTTGTTACATTGCAGTAACATGCAGTGATACTGGGTAATTCAAAATGACATTCCTGCTTGTCTGCATCAGTTCTCACTGAATGAAATCTAAGTGCTACTATAAATACGTAATTATGTTTTTAATATTGTCTCAGAAAGTATGACAGAATCCAATTACCTAAATGTGGCAGCAGGGGCTTTAGTCCTTTGGTTAGATTGCTTCTCTCAAAAGCACTAATTCTGCAACCCCTATTTGTTCAGGCAGTCAGTTTTCAATCCATTCATTTAGAGAATATGCATACATATAGGTTGAGTTCAGGCGTAAAAATTGCTACACAAAATATGAAATTGCTGCATCACATTTTGAAGCTAAGTGCATAAATGTGGTCTTTGACACAATATAACTATTCAGATACTCACCATATTGAGTTTGAACAATCCTTTGCAAAACCAGCACTGCAATTTTAACGTCTACATTTGTTCCCTATTACCTTGTTTGATTTTTGTGAGACACTTAATTCAAGACCGGCATAAAATGAATTCTACTTTACAAGGGTGCTTAAACCCCTATCTGAGACTAAGCTTAACAAGAAGCGAGAAAAATAATGGTATGCTCAATAGAATAACTCCAATTATTGATTGCAAGAACATAGCTCTAAAAAATTGTACATTTAACATATTAACTAAGATGCCATTACTGTTATCTTGAAATCCAGTTGAATTATCAGCAGTATGACTTGCACAAAGATTAAATTTAACACTTCACTTTTGAAACAACTGATTTTAGTGTGATTAGCATATGTAAAAAAAGAAGTTGATGTAATAAGGAGGAACTTGTTCCATGTGAAGGCACTGCTGCATCACTCGACAGACAGATTTGTCTAGTGATGCAGCAGTTTGCTGCCTTCTACTATAATGCCTATGTTAATTATTATACTCCCAAGACATCCTGTTATGATGCAAATTGGATAAAATCTTGTATGGACTGGTGGGCAAGGCAGGATGTCTTTATCTGGAAGAAATGTAAGAAATGGTGAAGCTTCTTGAAGTGAGCAATGTGAGAATAATATAAGCCACTGGCTCAGCCACAGCCTGTACAAACCTGCCTAGAGATGGAGCGGCATGGGCTTTTACTGGAGGTTGAATGCTACCTTAGGGACCCTGGCACGGCTTGACATTCCTCTGATATTGTGGTCATGGGCAGAGAAAAATGTTGGGATGCTAAGGATACTCTAAGAAAAGAACAGATAATGTACTTCATCGTCTTGATAGAACTTCATTGCTTGCAGCTGGGATTTTGTGCTCTGGCCTTTGGCATTGATTCATCCTCTCTGGCTTGTCTCCTGTTGACACGAGCTCTATCTGATAATCCTTCAAGGAAAGACAATCTTAGGTGATGTTTCACAGATGCTTCAGCAGCCCTTAGCACATTTTCCCAGAGCTTCATCCTTGTGGATGCTACATTTATGGCTCATCTCTCGAGATAAGCACACAAAAAAGTTAAACAAATTGATATTTTGGGCCCTACATGGAGCCCTCTGCCCATATTTTAAGCAGTACAGGATATACACAGCTCTAGACATAAGAGTGAAACATTCAGTTCATCACTTCCCTGCTGTTTTCACACTATTTACTAATTGAGTAATTTTAAGGTTCAGAAAACAGGATCCCATTCTATATAACACATCGTTTTTTCACTTTCCTTCTCTTCTTGCTGTCAGTTTTCATGTAGATTTGCCATGCAATTACAAGCACTCATCTGCAAAGAAAACATTCCTATCTGTTCCTTTCTTTTGTATATGCTTTTTCTGCCTCCTGTTTCTTCCAAGATCTATTTTTGTAGAAGAATCCCCTGACTGGCCTAACTGAGCAATCAATTCTTGCTTTTGTTACTTCTCCCCTAGGACCTAACTTGAAAAGTTGATTTGTACAAGATAACTGACATCCTTTTGTCTACCGATAATCTGTCTGAAAAGGGATCAAAAGTTTTAAGCTAAACTAAGGCAACTCCACCCTCCTCCAAAGCTTAATAACAGTATCCATCACAAAAATTTATCCTGACACTGTCCTGCAGTTTTTAGCTGAACAGAGAGACAAAATGCACCCTGCTCTTGTATGAATTTGTTAGTGAAAGTTGCATGCTGACCCAGAGAGCCCTGGCAACCCTCAGTACTGAGCAGAATAACAATCCCCCAAAGCTGGGTTCCCAACTGTAGCCTAGAAAGTCAAAGCAGGACAATATTGTGGGAAAAGAATTAAATAGAGGGAAACTTTAAATTACTGAAAATGTTTTTTCCATTGCTGACATGTTTATTTATAAGATTTGTAAATAAAATGGTATCAGAGAAACATGAATTTTTGCTAAAAGGCATCTTGGCAACCTTGAATATTGCCAATGGTTTGAGCAAAAATACCATAAAGAATAATGATGTGACTGATACGGAACTCTTAACATTCAAAGCCTCAAACAATACAGTTTTGGTATTTAAAATGTTTAATTGAAAAAAGTACTTGAATTTGGCTAAAATATATTATGTAGCTGCTCTAGTTGAAAGACTGTTTAAACATCTGTAGAGGTTACTTTTTGGTCTTATTAGCATGACTTTCTTATTAGTGTGCATAAAAAAATCAAATTATTAACATGATTAACAGACGATTACTTAAATCTTTGTTTATTTTTTTCAAGCATATAAAAAGTGAGCACCATAGTTTTGAAAATAAAATAGCTGCAATATGAAATTACATAATAACTATGCTACATACAGTAGGCTGCTTAAAATTGTCCATGACTGAATATGCTCATTTAACATAAATGGTTGATTAAAATAGGATCCCACTCAAGAATTCTAGGACTCTGACCTGGAAGTTCACAGAGCTGCACGTAAGCCAGCTGAGATTTGAATTAAATAGGGATACACAAAAATAACAGAAGTGATGCATATATTAGACATGCTACTGCAGTTTTAGTCCTGCTAAGTTCTATGTCCTGCTTAGTAGTTTAAAGTCCTACTGCACTTTTTAGTCCTGCTATAGTTTTCATTCTCTTAAAACACTTTGCTGGCATAAATTTGGAACAACTGACATCGATATGACAATCAGTCACCCATGCCTATCTCTCCCTGAATCCTTGCCTAGCTCCATCACAATGGTGGCAGCTTGCTGGATGGACACAGTTTTTAGTTTCATAAGAACTCTCAGAAAGTCCAGTTGGTTAAGAAAAGCACACAAAGAAAAGTCCTCACTCAGTCCCTAAGCATTTACAAACACCTTCTCACCCCCACCCCTCTCCCATCAGCTGTTTATTTAGTGCCACAGTTGCAATCTTTCCAACAAGAAGCTCTGTACAGTGCTAAGAGCAGTTCTTACCTCTTGACCCTCTCTGAGAGTCAGCTACCCAAGTAAGTGTCCTGGCCACTGAAGGGAGGAATTAATTATTTAGCTGAGGTAAAATGGCACCAAATTCTTGATACATTTTCCCAGGAGGAGAACAATTTAGCACCTTTTACGATAATACAATGTAACTCCAATGTCCTTCTTGCAAAGTTAATGGATATAGGTAGCACGCCTTCACTGATATTGCAAGCCATTTCTCTGTTCTTTTTTTAATAAAGCTTGAAGAATACAGATTTAGATCCCAAGACAGAACTCTTCTAATCTGCAATGACATTTTTCCCAAGGAGCAGTAAAACTCTGAATAGATGCACAATCGATTTTGCTCTCCCGTACATTAATGGATTTTCAATAGAATTCTACAAAACAATTAACAGCTTCTTTATTCCAAATAAAAATTAGCATTTTAGCTTCAAGACTGCCACACTACTAAACTAAAAGTAATACCCTCCCACTCTGAAAGCAGAAACTTATTTTCACTTTTGTTCAGTGCTCCAAGTTGAGGAACAATGCTTGACACAGTAACAAGTGCATCTTTGTTTCACAACTTTAACGTGGATTATATAGTATTTTTAAAAGAATATTTAAAATAATAATTCTGCTACAATGATCTGACCCAAATTATTACATTCTAGTTATTTTACAGTTATAGTTCATAGCAAAAGAAAAACCTTTTCTTTTGACACAAGATCTACTCCCACAAGAAGCAGATTGTCAGTATATCTCTAATTGTATTTGCTTCAATATTGGAGTGAAAATGTCACTTTCTTTAGAGGAGTGATGATCCATTCTACACATCTCCAGCATGTTGAGTTCACTATAACACATCTATTGATGACAGCTGTTTGTTCTAATCCTTTGTCCTTTCATATTCAGTTATTTTTTTCCCCTGGATCTTATAGAAGAGATTAATATTGCTTTCTCTGACAATTAAAAGCTTTGTCATTGGATATAAAGTTCTGCTATTTCTAAGACACTAAATAAATTGAGCCCACCATCCCACCAGAAAGTGTATGATCTTTTATTTGGAATTACATTTCCAGGATTTATTTGTCCTATCTTTGAGTCCCAACTCAATTGCCTAGAACAAAATTTGATGGTCCATGGCAACAGGGCTGTAAGAACCCACTCTTCTGAATAGCAGTGACAAGTGGAAAATGGTTTATAACCACTTTGTCATCTAACTCAATAATATTTTTATGAAAAATAATTATGTTTTGCAGCAAAAGTAGCTTCCTCTCTTTCTAGGGTAAAAATGCAATTTTCCAATTACGAACTTAATAACCAACTGTAAACCAGTAAGGCTGTACTCTCAAGCCTAAAGAAAATTCTATCTGGCTGCACACAGGAGCAGAATGAAAATTACCTTTTTTTTTTAACTTGTGATTCTTTTCTTCAGCCATATGTCCAAACCAAAGTAGCAATAAGTATGTGAATCTCACTCTACCAGTGGAAAAAAAATCAAACAGAAAAGCTTATCATGAGTAGTAGCAATGAGTCATTGGAAAAAGAAAACTCAGGATAACCCAGATAACCCTGGGGAATTGTGTGAAAGACTTTAAAAATCCCTTTTTAAAGCAACAGCAGGCAGGCTGCAAAAGAAGCAAGCGATCTAATCCTAGCATTCAGCCTCACAAGCTCCAAAATACTTTGGACAGCCTGTTCCTTCCAGCTGCTAGAGGCAAGTGGAGCTTCAAATTCATAAGATACTTGGTATTCAAAGACTGATACAGAAGGCAAAAACCCTTTTGCAAAAATCTAAGCGGTAAGGAAGGAAAATCTTTAGCTGTGCAGTTCACTAAAATTTTTTTTTTAATACAGGTAATGCATTATCTTTCAGTAATTTTAAGAAGTGGGCTAGTTATTAGCATACATTAAGTTCTTTCTTGCAACAACTGAATTCACCGTTCTAACACTGACTTGTTTTTTTTCTAATTTATCCTTGCTGGTAAAGCAGATTATTTTTTTTCTCCAGGGGAGTTGATACTCATGGGGACATGGAGCAAAACATCTGTCAGCAAGCAGAGAACCTGATTAACCCATCTTTGCATCCCATACATCACTTTTTGAAGTAAAGTCTTTCCAGAGAATATATTCTTTCTTCTGCCTTACCAATAACAACCGAATCCACATAAAAACACGTTGGACTATCTGAACCCCTTCAATGTACCTTCCTGTGCTAAAATGAGTAAGTCTTATGTGACAAAAATACCACACAGATACTAGCTTAGGAGATCATAAACAGTCAGGGCTATTCAAGTCTATCCTGAAAAGGAAAAACATGGAAATACATATTTGGGTACAGCATCGCATAAGACAATGTGAGATATATATGCCTGTAAAAGGTTTGTTTGCATCACTACTGTTATTTTTATGGGATATTTTTTTGTGTTGCTTTGTTTTTGTAAATCTGGACTCAGTTTGATCCACAAACTAATTTAATTAGGCCTTAAGACATGAAATAACAATGAGAATTGTAAATAACATATTTTCAAATAAATACATACAAGTATACCCCATAGGGCTCCCAGAACATCAGACTGGTAACAATTTTATCTATCATAACAGTGGCACAGAACACCTTCTGTCACATGGAAGGAAAGTAATCTGTAAAACGATGTCATTCAAATGCAGTTTCAAAACACCTTAATGATCTGCAAGGTGGCCCCAGAGGTACTGGCTTACAAAGGATGGCTGTGAAATGAAAAAAAGTCTCAATAACAAAAGAACAATGAGAATAAAAAAATTTTATGTACATTTTTATAATCTGCTGCCTTTCTGGGCAATTGCTGCTTAAATACACACTGTCATAAATTACATGACTGCCAGATGCCAATGTCTACTGCAATGTTAGTAACATTCTGCTTAAACATTTGCTTGTTCTCAGAAGCATTTCCTCTTCATACCTGACATATTCATCAACTTACTATCTTTCTCACCTCCCTCCTCCTCAAGGATGCAGAAATACTGGAGAACTATCAACAATTTTGATGGTTCTTACTGCATCTTATTGAAATGACAGTATTTCTGAGCTGCCAAATGCTACTTTGATTTGTTTGAATGTATGTTATTATTGACTCTCTTCCACCTCTCCTATAGTGATCAATGCTCATCTATTTTACAGGTCTCCAACAGCACTTTCCTGTATAATTACAAATACATTCAGAATAACATCTCTTTGCTTGCTTACACTATATAAATGAAATTCTCTGTCATACACATAATGAAGTGCACACAGTTGTCACTGCCTGAGATGTTTCCATTATAAACTGAGCAAAGCAGCAGAAATACTGCATATCAGCTCAGTAATCACCACTACCATTTGGAGCAAGAAGTTTGGTATTCTGGGAAAAAAAAATTAGATTTCTTAAACTAATTCACATATTTCATTACTATTTTATTATTTATGATCACTTTTAATTATTTTCTCACCTAACTTCCTGTCAATGATTTTATTCTGTTTTAGCAATGATCACAGAATCATAGAATGGCTTGGATTGGAGGGGACCTCTAAGATCATCTAGTTCCAACCTCCCTGCTGTGGGCAGAGACACCTCCCACTGGACCAGGTTGCTCATCCAACCTCGCCTTGAAGAGATGGACATGTAATTCTATGAATCTGAAGATATGTCAGAGCATTGAAGCATAAGTAAGGATGCAGTCAACTGCATCATTCCCTCTTCTGCAAAGCTCACTTGTGTAGCACCTCTTACCAGAGTCTGAGATGGAAACTAAAAATACCAGACAAGACACTAAAGATGCCACAAATTAGATACTAACTTACTCTTCTAATTATGAATTAGGCAACATGAAAGACTACAAAGTTTGAAAAAAATGTTCTGATGAAGAAATGATTGCTTAAGCACAGCTCAGTCTACTGTACCATGGGATGTCAGTCATCTAAGACTTGTAATCTGGAAAAGGAGGAGAGAAGGTCATACTCTTCCAATCTGCTTACAATGTAAGAAAGACAGAAAATAAAATGGCAGGGCTTTAGGCTCAGTTGAAAAAGGAGGAGTTGAAATAGTCTAGCAGTAACCTGTATAATCAAGTCTTGGTGCTCTGCGGCTTCACATTTATATTCACAACCTGAAGTAAACTAAATCATCACTGATAACAATTACAGCTTCATCGAAGATGGGAGAAATGGAAAAACCCTGAACTGCCTAGGTCAAACAACCCAAACGTCTTGATAAGATCAATACAAGCAAATAGCAGCTTTGGAATATCAAGAAACACAAACTCTTACATGCAAGACACAAAAGTGCAGACAGTACATTCAGAATAACAACAAAATTTTATTTGGGAAAAGACTCAATAATGTGCCACAAAAAACCGGCTGAACACAGGCACCATACACAACAGCAGTCAAAACCTAAAAAGCTTACTGCAGAACAAGAATACTCCAGGAACTGGAATTATTTTGCTTTCAAATAGGAAGTTACAGAGGAATAGAAAGCAAGGAAAGTTAATGAAAAACACAATGTAGCAACAGTAGAATCAGCATTTAACTACACTTAAAAACCCCCCAAAAACCAACCCAGACTGCAATTTATCCAAAGTATAACTGAGACAAATAGTCAAGGACCATGCTTGTCCCCTTCATTAATTTGTTTCAATCAAAAATCAGTCTTTTCAAGAAGACATGCTTTAGTTCAAATGAGAATGAACTTGGAAAATCTTAATGTCATGCGATAGGCAGGTCACACTTGATGATCACAGTTGTCCCTTCTGACCTATTGACCTATGAATGAATGTTACATTAACATCTTTGAAGGCTGCATTTTATTTATTAATACTGAGAGTATTCTGCATGAAATAAAACTAAAGCAATGTGTCATAATATGGCATTTGACTTGAAAAGGACAAAGCAGAAAACCCAACTATCATTACTTTGTCACATACAGAAATGCTTAAAACTGTAGCTACGAAACATTTTAATTATTTTTTCTGCTTAAGTCATTGAGTCCCAAATGATTTATTGGTCTTTTGAATCCTGAAATAAATATCTATATTTAAGATACACTCCCATTAACTACCAAAGGAGAATCTGAAGATCATAAGTATTTGGCACTGGTGAAAACAGTAAACTGGGTTAAGCACAATCCAAAAGAGACCTGAGATTGTGTGAGCAACGTGTAAGCTTCACTTCTCTTTGCATTAGTACTAGTAATAATGATAATTTTTACGGTACATTTTTTAGTTTCAAGATTAATACAGCTTATAAAAGAAGTTCAATATTACTCCCTGATGTATTACTATTCTGCCAGTGTACAGCTGCCAACAGTAGTTAAATCTGATTAAAGCCCCCTGCTGAGTTAATCAATCTGATAATGTCAGACATTATTAAGGAAGCATACATGATACGGTCACACTGTCTATTATCAGTGGCATGTACACCACTGCCTTTGTCTTCACAGAGCACTGAAGCTATTTAAAACAGATAAGCATAAAAAGGATAAAAGGCATTATAAACTTTCAGTCTCAAGCATTTGCATGCTAATTCCTGGTAAAATACAGCTATTTAATACAAGATACCTTTATTTATTTTATGGGTTTGGGGAATAACCAAAAACCTGAAAATTTTAGAGCAATAAAGTGCAGCTTAAGAATATTTTCCATCATTCCAAACAATGCAAACACATTTCTGTGTAAGTCAGTCTTTTTGTATTAGAATAAATTCATTTTACAGAAGCTGTTGTCTCAGTTTGAGCTATATTCATGCACAGAAAACGCAGGTCTTCCAAACACTACATGCTACTTGACCTACTCAGAAGTCAGCAGACATTACTTCAATGCTGTCATTACACTAATACACCCTAATGCTGAAATCATTTGCGTTTCAAAGGGAGCTGCTTCTTTTCTGTTTACATTACATTGAAACGCAAAGCCGTATCTATTTACATTGAGCGGCATTAAGTCTCTGGATTTCAGCACTATCAGCAGAAGTATCTATCATTAGCTCTAATGCTAATCAGCTTCTCAACAGATGAAGGTGTAACACCTGACCCAGTGAAGTCCCTTTGCAAAGCATGTGAAACATTGCAGAGGACAGAAAGACACCCCGTGTTGTTTCTGAACAACACGCAGCACATGTGCAGGGACCTGGGGGAAAATAAAGGGAAAAGAAACGTGGCCAATGAAACACATGTTGCAACTCTAAGGGATCAGTAACTACAGTCAGCATAGAAGATGGGTTGAGACAAACTCCTCTCCTGGGACGGTAGAAAAGCAATTTCTACAGTGGCTTAGGATCCAAGAAAAGTTGGAGGGTGATTCAAATTCCACCTACGGATGATTTCTTAGGAACCCAGTGCTAGAGTCCCAGATAAATACATGTAACGAAATCCATTTGACTGTTCCTGACTTGGTGCAACACTGTAACATCAGTTATCCACTCCACACTGCTATCTCTTTTATTGACATCACCTATCAAGCTAATGTTCAATCCAGAATTAAATAATCAGTAGCCTGCAGGACACTACAGCTGAGAATCATAAATGTAATCCAAATCTACATCTTCTGTCTAAGAAAACAGACTGCCTAAATTGTTATTTGTTTTGGTGGGTGGTTTTTTTNGTTTTGTAAAAATTCTACATAGTATCTTTCTACCCCTCTAGAAGTAGAAGTTCTTTAAACTGTTATGTAAATGTACATGCAGTAGTATGTGTATTTGGTGGATCCAAATTCCCTGAACTTTAAATCCATAGCTTGTCTAGGAAGAAGCAATCAGTTTTGATCCAGGGCGACACAGTCTCTACAGACCATGCTGTAGTATATCCATATGTTTATGAATATGAGGCACTTCTCATAACTGCAAATAACAAAAATAAAATTGAACAGCATAATATTTCTTTTTCCATTACTTTTTCTTTTACAAGGTTTTTGTGTCCCACGTTTGTTTCCTAATATTTAGCAGGACTTTATTTGAAGTATTTTTTTCCCCATTTAAGAATTAAAGAGAAATAAACCAAAATGCTGCTTAATTGATGGATTAACTCTAGTTCAAGAACTGAGATGAAACAGATATTTCCAGTTACAACTGCCAGAGAAAGGCTAAAGCATAAGATTATTGAAAGACTGCAACTTATGTTCAGTCAAGGACATCTAACCATTTTCACACTGCCTTTTAAAAGAAAAGGCAGATTTAGCCGAAGTTACTTCTTTGAAGAATAATAACAAAATTTTCAAAACTTGCTACAATTTAAAAAGAAACAGAAGCGAACCAGTTTTTTAATTTTATAGAAAATCCTACTTTTCTCCCCTGCCCTGACAACCCCCAAAAGCCCCAAACTGGAGATCAGCTGATAAAAACAGGAAACAAAAAGACAGTGCCAGTAAGCAACAGTTTATTATGGGTTTGTGCCTCAGGGCTGAGTTCCCATGGGGATTCTCCAATGTCTAATATGGGTTGTATTTGCATATTTATATTCCCACAGGGCAAAAGAATCTTCTTTAATAGTCATCTGATTTTCAGGAATTTCATATGAATTCAGTGTCTCCGAAACCTCTTTCCTTCTGTTGGCATTGGCTGAAATTCAGCCACTGAGGGTAGGGGACAGTACTGAGAAGGAAGAAGCAGCAGTCAGGATTGATATGCATACATAAACAAACTGCATGTCACAAGCTGCATGTCACAAGAACACTTACCTAAAACCATATCATCTGAGCAAGACAATAAAACTTCACACCTCTACACAGACCAAAAGTAAGTAAAGAAATCTGGAATTGAGAAAACTCCTAAGTTTAACACCAGTAAAACTGTTCCACTCACAACAGAGAGACTTAAACAGCAAGCACAATCAGAAATTCCAATTTCCTTAATAGTAATAAACACCTCACTCTCTCCTCTTCCTTCTCCAGGATGCACCAACCCCTACAATATAATGCAGTTTTGTTTTGATTCTCTGTTCTACCTTTAAATGTGGTCTATGCTAATGTCATACAGCTGTATGACTTGGAAGGTGAATATTAATTCAACATACCTGACAGCTAAATTATCAACAACTGTAGGTTTGCACATATGCTCAGACACAGGGGAAGTATGCTATTAATTCCAGACATGCTTTTAGGAAAGTATGAGAATTGTGACAGAGGGCACTTTTATCTCCTTGGCTACAGCATACTAAAAGGTATGTCATTTATCTGTTGATCCAGAAAGATACTGCACTGCCTTCTTTTCAAAAAGATAGCTGTAGAACTGAGGGAGTGATCACAGTTCTGCAAGAATTAATATCCTCCCATCCTTTGACCAAAGAAATCTTGAATGTTGCCTGAATCTTGTCAGGCACTTCACTGACAGTCAACTGCTTTACCAGGAGCCAGCCTTGAGACTACTCACACCTTTTCTTAAAATTACTGCCTGCATAACAACAGCTCTGTCAGATGTCTGAAGTTCAAAGACAAACTCCATATCACTTAAAGAACGCCAGTCAGCTCACTGTCCACCCACAGCACCTGGTATTTGGCAGCCTGAGGCACAGAGCAAGAGAGGAAGTACCATGAAAACTGTCTGCTCTAGCTCTTTCCAAAACAGCAAGTCTCTTAATATTGGAGGTACTTCCAAAACTCAGCTCCTTAATATTAAACACACCCCTAAATAGGGACTTATGCCTATCCGAAGGAAGTCAAGAAGTGTGTTTTGACCCTTTGTGCTGCTTTTGAGCTTATTCATTAGAGAAACTGTTGGAAAAAATTGTCTCTCCTGTTTTCCAGACAATCCGTTGAATATGTGATGAAAGGGAACATGTTGCCCCCTGGCCACTGGCACACAAAAGGAATAGCTACAAGGATTACAAGTGGGCTTTGGGACATATGGTGTGTAGGCTTATTGTAGGAATTTAGCATTTTTTAGACTCCTACTTTCCTGTCAAACTGGTTGAAATTAGCCACTTAGCTTCCTCTCTGAAGACTTCGGAAACAACACGGCAATTGTATAATTTTTTGTCATTGAAAAAACAGATTAAAAAATTACATAAAAATAATATAAAAACTAGATATCTGCTCATCATAAAGGAAAGAAGAAGAAGTAGCCATAGGAGGTGCTTTCACAAACTCGGACATTTATTGGTAGCTTTGATAAATGTGAGCTTATCATTACAGAAATGAGCATATATTACAGCATACAAGCTTACAGTTATTAAGGTTTAAAACAGAGTTCAGAAGCTAAGCCAGCTTAAATACACGGTAGTACTCCATCATCCTTCCAGAGAATGGTACAGAGTACGTATGACTGTCATACAAAAACATAATCTTATTTGCTATTTAGCTATTTCTAGAAACCCAATATTATGTTAAGATGTCTGCAAATATTACAAATGCTGTTTTGTGAATGAAACAATACATCAAATAAAATAATATAGTATTGAGGTCTATACCCGATGAAAGGCTTCTAGCCTCCAGAGAGTCGTACCAGAAATTAATTTATTTTAAATGTATAATGACTATATCTACTCAATATGTTCATGTTTTATTGATACTCAGTCTAGAAAGGATATAAATTGTAAATTGGGATTGTAGACTAAGCTGAATGAGCATAGTCAGGTGTGGAGGGGGGCATTAAACATGGCACAGTTCCTCATCCACTGATGCCAACAGCACAGCATTCATTTCAGTTGAAAAAGTTTCATGTAGCAGTCAGCTTAATATTATCTATTCATCTGTACTGGTGCTCTGAATTATTTTAATGGACCTTCAATTGTCTACCAAAATACCTTCCCACATTGTCCCCATCAAAAGGTGAAGTTCAGCTCCACAGATCCTAAAATCAAGCTTGTTTTGGCTTTAACAGGGGTTTTGCAATAAGCCCTAGTACTCTTCATCCCGCACGGTGAAGGGAGGTAGTCAAGCCATCAATTCATTCAGACTACAAAAGGTATGTACTGGCTGTGCACCAACCTTCTGGCCTCTACTGGAACACACACAGGCACAAGTTTAAAGCCATGAACATGAATAATTTCTGGAGCATGCTATGGCCTCATACAATTGTTTAAGACCAACTTGGCAACTGAAGATTCCTTGATTAATGTAGGATGTGTAACAACTGCAGCATGTATGTGCTTGTTGCAGGCAGCTTATAGATGCCAGGCATAAAGAATACTCTCCTTTGAACAGAGTTTGGCCAAAAGAAAAAAACAAATAAAACCCCAAACAACCACAACACCAACCACAAAACAAACAAACAAAAAAACCACCCACAAAACTAACAAAGTAAAAAAACAAAGAAAATGAAACCATCCCACAAATAAACACACATAAGTAGAGGCATACATCAACATAAGGGACAGCACAGATCAATTGACATTCATTATATTATTCCCTATTATTGATTGTTGGGAGATGCTCAGGAGAAAAAAAATGTCATACAGTGGGAAGGAAAGTGGACAGCAATTTAATATCAAACACACAGGTAGTTTAATTACACCAGGGAAGACCATATCATGTTCAGACTTGTAAGCACCAAAGCAGCAGACCTGACTTGCCATCTGTGTGATATCCCAGAGAGGGTTTGAGGGAAACAGGTGCCCATGGCTCCTAAGAGTGCTGACAGTGGAGGAAAGGCTGGGAGAAATCAGGAAGCAAGTTTTATGAGTTAGGCTGAGGCTTTGGGCTCAAAGTGCCAATCTGTATGCTCTGGAGTGTACTGATGAGAGCATAGTGAAGAAACTGGTGTAGGGAAGAGCTCAAATTTATTTTGAGAGGGATAATTTCTGGATTGAATGGATTGAATAGAGTTGATACTGGTATACAGAAGTCATGGGGCAAGGGACCAAGGGGGAATACTCAATCCATGTGAAACCTTTTGGGATATGGAAGAAGCCAAGCTTGCCATGTTTTCATGCAGTGCTTCTTTTTAAATTTATGTGAAAATAACCCTAAAAGAATGTTAGGATTCTTTTTAGACAGTGATATAATCAGTTCCTGAAAGTAGTAATAATATATTCTCTCTCAAAGAAAGGAAAGTTTATTTGACTTAAAATTACATGATATTATCACTGACTGATCTGTTTTAGGTTAGAGGAAAGGCTGGTATGGCAGAGATAATATTTACCAAGTTCTGACCATATTGAAGGGTTTGGTGAACCCTGAAACAAAAGTGACAAAGAAAAACAGAAATCTGCAAGGAAAAACAAGAAATACGGTGGGTAGAAATGGTCTATTGCTCTCCCTAGACACATTTAAATAAAGAAACATCCAACAACATCTTGATTACTGGACATCATGACACAGAAAGGTAAGTTAGGAATCAAGCACAATCAATCAGAATTCCACTTAGGACTGAAGATGTCTGAAGAGTGGAAAAGACTCCAAGATGATGAATCATGAACTACAACTGAGGCAAAAAAGAGACAACTAGGGGGAAAAAAAAGAGACATGCCTACAACTGAGGCAATAAAGAAAAAAAACTTCAAAACAGGCAGTTAGGCAGAATCAGCCAAAGACAGTTGTCCTTATGTCAAGCACAGACACAGATAAGAACAAATGTTATTAGAATACCTTAATTTATTGACCATGGCTTTTAACTACAGAGCATTCATCATAATTATCAGAGTCAAATAAGCCCTTTCTCACCACATGAAATGATTAAATAGTTTGAATTCGCAATGGTGAATACAAGTGTAAATTTCTTTCAAAGAAAATTAGGCTTAATGAAATTAAGAAATAAACAAGAGATTCACACACTCTCCATGGAGTAAATAATTAAATAAATAAAATCAGGAACACTGACACTGGGGCTATGCAACTAGCACTGGTTATTTCAGGCATACAAAGTTTAATAATTGCCTTCTGAGCGAGCTTTTGATCCACACACAGTGAGAGGACAAATATGCTGAGTGATGGTCAATAGCTCAAATTCAATTTTAACCTGTGGTAAAAAAGTGACAAGATTGATAGTAATGTCCCATCCATTCTCATCAGTCACACTTAGTCCTCAGACTTCTATTATCCACAAATCCTGCTATACAATCAAAGAGAGAGAACTACTGAATTATTTATTAAAACTGACACCATCAATTATGATCCCATATAAAAACTCACCAAGCAGCCATTTAAAGAATTAGAGTGTACATTTTGGTAACTTTTAACCAGGTTAACAACCACTCTGGTTTGGGACCGGGTTGGAAGCTCTTCTTATGTGTTTTATGTCTGGGAAGTTAAATTTGAAAAAGCATCACTTTCTGCCAGTACAAAGTGAAGTCTTGTATTTCTGGCCAACAAAATCTTCCAATAATTCCTTTTTCTTTTTTTTCTTCCCCTCCTCCAATCACCTTTTGACATAATCTGACAAGCTTGCAGAGGCATACTTAAAGCAACAGCCCTGGAATAGTGTTTCCACATTGGAAGGCCAAAAACAGTGACCATCATCAATGCCAAAAGCCTCAGAAAAATAAATGGGGTAGAGGTGCTATACTTTGACAACCAGCTGGACTCTTACACCAAACTTCTTGGTACAAGCAAGCCATGCAGTTGCCTTGTTCTGTTTCAGCACATGAAGCCCCTTTCCATTTACACATGATTTTCATGAAATTTCTATCACCTTTTAACACTAGTGTTATTAAGTTCATGTTTTAAGAGACGTGAATAGCTATACTACTGCTGTGCAGAAATTCTGAAATACTAACACAACACTGCATTCAGAAGAGTGGGTTACATTCCCAAAACATCCTGTCTAGACAATTATGCAAAACCATGGCCCACTGAAGTATTTCCCAGCATAACCTGGTGGCCCTTGCTCTGAGTAAATACAGCCCAAACACAGTTATGAAAGTCACTCTTTCAATAGCACCCAGCAGCAAGCGGGGAAACCTGGAAGCAATCTAATAGAAAAATGATATATAACCCCTCACATACATGCCCAGCATGGAAAGGTGCCTAGATTCATGCCGTTTCTGTTTGGGATGGTGTATAAGACAAAAACTGCACCTATAATAGTAAATTAAGCATGCCAGCACTGTCTGCTGGCACTAAGGCCAGCTGGCTCAGAACAGCCTGTCCATACTCCCTCATCCCTCAACCGTTGGATGGGAATCTCCTTCAGTCTCCCTTCTCCCAAGGCATGCTCAGAATTTGTTCAGGAGAATACTGGTGGATGATGTGCAAAGCCTTGCCAGATGGTTCCAATGAGTTAGTAGTATTAATAACAACAGTCCAAAAATGCATTCAGGAGTTGATCATTTTATCCATATAAACCTAAGTGACAAGTCCAGAGGGCCCATCTTCCCCTTGTAACGAGAAGGGGAAGAACATGAAAAAATAAACAAAGAGAGGTAACTGAAGTGTCTAGAACAAACCATGAAACACCACAAGGGATGGCCATCTTGTTACCAAAAATATGAAATAGCTAGTTTTCATAGTACTTAGGAATAAAGAACAGAAGCTATCAGAGCAAGAAAGATGCTCTCAGTTTCAAGTGCTCAAAATATTTTTGTTTGTCTTAATGCTATTGCTATTTTAGGTAATTACCATTACAAGGAGTACTTGTCCCAAATTCCTGCCACTTATAACCCAGTAAAGTCCCCATGAATAAACTCAGTTTTCTCCCTAATTTTCAACATTTATTGTCAACAAGATTACACGGTTAATATAGTCCCTTTTAGTTTCTTTGGTATGAAAAGGTCACATGCTCTATTACTGGCATTTTCAATGATGAACAGGTTCACTAACCATAAGGTGTAAACAAAGTTTTTGCCTAAACATATGACTATTTACAACATGAACATTTATACAAGAACAAATTGGCTGCAGAGGTGCTCTTGTTAAATTTATCCTCCAGAGTGGTTACTTCAAATTGGATAACAATTTAAAAGCTATTTTCAAAAGGGTTTTCAGCAATATTTATTTCTTACATGAGGAATCATGTGGCTGTTTAGGAAGGAAAGTATTTCTTTTAAACAGTACTTGGATCATCAGCAGCAGGACATCCCTCTCCTACTGTTACCCTTACCTAAAACAATGTTCAAGTTTCTCTGCCTGCTCTCACTAAACTGTAATTAAATAATAAAATTCAACTGTAATAATAAAATTACTGGAGCAAACCACTCAAAGTCAGAAGCATTAACTCTTAAGGCTTCAATTTAAGAGAAGCAAAGCTTCACAGTATGGAAGGGACCAAATTGTCCACAAATGAAATTAAAATGGTTTATAAAGTTAATGGACTGCAAGGAACAACTAGGGTTTTTTTTTACATATATATATTTGATCAGATTGAAGCAAGAAAAACAAAACCCACCAAAATGATACAAAAACAGTGTTCCAGATTGATCAATATACTTAGGCTTAATGCAAAAACCTTCAAAGAGTCTCTTTGAGATTTGAGGTTAGGTTTTGGTTTGGGGTTTTTTAAAAACAAAAAGTTCTGAAACAGAAGAAACATTGTTTAAAAAAAACACATGCTCATAAATTTTTAAATTTTATTCCTAAACTCTGTAAATTTGAAATTTCAACACCAAATTACATGTATATGATATTGACACACATGCACTTATTTGACAGACTTCCAGATTATTTGTCAAGAAAAAATCATCATATAATTTTTTTTTAATGTGGTCTATATGCTGAATTAATGTCTCCCAACCTTTTAGCTATACATCCTCAGATAAATTCTTCTTTGGTGAAAGATGCTTCTGTTTTCCATCTCAGGAAAACCACTCTTGCCTCTCAAGAGTCATCTTCTGAAACTTAGTAAATTTGAAACTTAATGCATGTGACATGACTGCAATAAGCCAATACAGGTCCAGACCTTTTATTAGTGTATTTAATGCTAGTTCTTTATGTAACCTATAAAGTGCTCAATGTGTCATCAGCAAGGCCTTTTTTTGAGGATTGAATACCACTGTAAGGCAATTAAAGTTTAAGCATATAATTTACTCCTTTTTTTTGTTGATCTATTTAGTTACTGCTTTTAGAAGAAAATGAAGGAACCAAAATGCTTACTGCTCTGAATATAAAAGAATATTTTGAGTAATAAGTGTGGGGGTTATTTAAACTATTTACTACTGTCCTGGCATGCCAGGGAGAGTGCTAGTGCAGACAGGGATCCTCCGTCATGCAGAGCAGGAGCCACACCACTGCTAATAACAGAGGGTTGGCAATTCTGCAGGATGGCTCTGAGGTTAAGTGCCGATCGATCTCTTCCTGTATTTGGGGTTGGATGTGTCTCAGTAATGGGTTATAAGTTTAGGAGGGGTTTCAGCTGCATCTGTTCAGAAAGTCATAAGATGCTGGCTAGCTCTTGGTTTTCATTCAAAAGGACATGGAATAAATCCAAAGCAGTCCAGTAACTTCCAAGTGTGTAAAAAAACCCAACTAAATTGTTCAGTATAAAGAAGAGTTCTTCAAGAGTGTATATACACTTCAGTAAAACAAGCAAGTGGAAGCACTTAACAGTATTAGACTTTGCTGTTATTAAAAGACAACAGTCAGCCAATTTCACTTATAAGAAGTCTAAATATAAAACAGTGCAATCCAGGTGATAAAAGTCGTTGCATGCTGCTCAAATGAAGTGGTTCTGTAAAATTTTCAATCAAAGATTTAATTAGTGAATTTAAATGTCAGGCCAAAAATTAACTCATTTCAAAAAGGGCAAAACTTGTGCACATCCCTTCCATGGCTTCTCTTAAGTTCAACCTTTAGTTTCAATCAGCTATCTGCAAACACAAGCCATATTCTAATCCAAAAAGAAACACTGCACCTGGTTTATTAAGGTATAACAAAAGCAAAACTCACAATGAACATGTTTATACCTTACATACAGGTAAACTCACAGAATGTGAACCAACCGCCACACATTGTCTGTTTTTAAACTGCATCTCACCTTCATTGCTTCAGCCCACAAAAAGGATAGCAACAGAAACTTAGGTTCTATTAATGACCAGCTCATAAAAATGCTGGACTATTTACACTTTTCATCAAGAAAAAGGAAACAAACCCAGTCCTGAAAACAACAAACAAATTAAAATTTAATTATCACAGAATTCCAGAAACAGCAGAGGTTGACAAGGTTCCTATGGAGGTCATCTTGCCCAAACCCCCAGCTTAAGTAGGGCCACCTCCAGCCAGTTGCCCAGGACTGTGTCCAGACTTCTTTTGAATATCTCTGGGGATGGAGACTCCACAACCTCCCTGCATGAGCTGTGGCAATACTTGGTCAACCTCACAGTGAAAAAAGCGTTTTCTGATGTTCAGACAGAGCCTCCTGTGTTTCACTTTGTGCTTGTTGCTTCTTGCCCTGTCACTGGGCACATCTGAAAAGAGCCTGGCTTCACCTTCTTTACACTTTCTTGGTATTTATACTTCACTTGCCTAAGATCTCCCTGAATTTTTTCTTCTCTAAAGAATTTCATTTTATAGAAGCTGTACAACATATGTTTATCTTGCCTCTAAAAATATCTTTTGGGTTAAAGTAGGTTTCCTGTCCAACAAAATCATTGAAACCAATAAAATTTGAAGAGGCGAAGAAGTTAGCTACAACTAGTTGATATTTCCCTAACACACTACTTAGTTTTTGGACATTCTGGGGTTTTTTCTTCAAGAAGAACTAAGGAATAAAGAAGCAAAATGGACACCCAGCTGAAGGCTTGCCTATGTATGAACTTTCACTGTTCAAGAAAAACACATAATTTAAGACTATTTTTAGCTGAAATGGTCAAAAAGTTGAAAGACCATTTAGAAATAAGGTTTACATTGATTCAGTTTAAACATCACTAGACTTAATATAATCCTAAAACAGAAACGAAAGTATTAAAATCTGGACATATTTTAATTAAAATAAATTTAAAACTAATTCAACCAATTCATCAGCTTTTGTAACCTACATATCTAGAAAAAGTTGATGATTCAAGTCACTGTGTCGGGTATGAAAGAACACATAGCAGAAGCTGGAAGAGCATAAGGCTTGCAAGGCAGCTGTTTTGCTAGAGGGTGAGTGAAATGGTGGGCAAAATTAATCTGCAAACTCAGTGAAAATTTTAGGACTGAAGGGTATTTACTCTTGAAAAACAGATACTAATACACTTTCTCTCCACATATAAGCAGCAAATGTACCTTTTTCTATTTAATGGACAAGCATTTTTTGTTTCTTTTTAGTTTTACGTTTTGTTTTAAAACTTGCTTCCAACAAATTCAGCAAAGTAAGACTGAAGAGCAGTAACAGCAACTATTATGCAACTGAGTCTTCTCCCCATTACTTATCACACTGCACTGCTACTTCCAATTCCATTTTGTGTGAAAATATACAGCCAGAAAGAATGCCTACTTTGTAGCCTTTGTAACTGCTACAATATAAATGCTGAAGTTACTTACCTATATCTTTGATAACCATCTGATTAAACATTTTATCGTTCAAAAACAATTGTCTTTCTGGCAGATATTTTTTCCTCTTTTCATATTTGCATTAAGCAAGCTCTAATCAGTTTGTACAACATGTAGCATTCACCACACTTCTACAACACATCCATTCATCCCAGAAAAAAACCCTTTCATGTATTTTTTTCTTAGTAACTCAGTGTAAATGGCTACTAAAATCTGACATTATCAGTGCCCCTTATGATAAGAAAAATGAAAGCATATCCTGAAGTAAATTAATAACCCAGCTAGACACCTTCTGTAGCTGGACAGTCTCACATCACTGTGCTGCTTACTAATCATGTCCGCGTGTTTTCTCTTTGAAACATTCTTCTATTGCTGAGCTATAATAAACAAACCATGTATGGGTGATTATGCCACTGCACTAACAATTATGAGTTGGCCCTTTTCCATTTTGCTTGTTAAAATCTGCATTAGTCATGTGGAAAGCTACTAAGCTATACAGACTCTAAAAATGTTACAGGAACGTATGGAAGTGTTTAGGACTGAAAACAAGCCATTTAAGCCTTATGTTTCTTAGCCACAGGCCTATAATGCATATGAAATAACAGAATTAACAAACAAGTGGTCTCTTGCCAGTTAAGTAATAAACTGTCCTCCTACAAAGTAGTAATATAAGTAATAAACTGTCCTACTACAAAGTAGTAATATGCAAACACCTTAGCCATGAATTTATGATTGTCACCAAAAAAATCATTTCCTTGACATAAATCACTAAGGCGAGTTTATTTTTACTTCTTAAAGTCTTGAAAGTAACAATTCTATCATTTTATTGTGCGTTGTGCAAATTCTTGGCATATTTATAATATAGTCTGTCTAGCAGAGTTACATCAGTTATTAATTTAGTCCAGAAATTGCATCAAATTAACACCCTAAATAACTAAAAAAAAAACCCAAACAAACAGAACCCACCTACTTCACTGGAATATTAGCAATAAACAAATTGCTAAACATAGAATGGATGTTTTCATGTGAATTAGGAAAAAGTCAGTTTGACAGTGCAGAAAAGAACAGTAGTGCAAGTATAAAGATATATACTGCTGTATCAAAATTAACTGAAAGTTCTCAGGGCTAAGAAACTCCTGCAGCCAATAATTTTCAAACAGCACAGGAGGAAAAAACAAATCCTCTCGAGGGGTACCAGGTGGAATGAAGTGCATGCATTCTACTCAATTGAAATCTTTTGAAATCCACAGTAAAACCTTAATCTTGAAGACCCTAGGATGAAAAGGGTTATGTAAATTGAATAAAGTCAGTCCAAGTTTTTGGGACAGCCCCATTGCTTTCTGGGATATAGAACTGCATTGTTGCATACAGCTGATCATCTCCCTTAAAAACCCATGGAGCTACCAGGAACACCAAAAAATCCAACCTTCTAATTTATAGTAATATTTGCATGGTTCTGCACTGTTTCTTTGGGCACTGAGCTGCTTGCAATTCCCCAAGCTCAGAGGGAAAAATTGAAGTTATCTTTAAAACCACCATGAGATACGTGGAGCAGGGAATAACCCTTAGAAGTCACAAGTCCTGGTACAGATTGTGAATGCCTCAGGTGCTCCAGCTGGGTCAGGTCACAGTGCATAAGCAGTCATATATATGGTAACAGTACAACGGCTACAAGCAACCAGCCACACAGAAGAATTAGGATGTGTTGACAAGCGGAACTCAAGTTTAAAGTATTTCCCTCCAGCCCACACATAGGGGGAGGAGGAACCCACTCCTTATAAGTTCTGTAAATACTCAGCATGTCTTTACTACAGCGTCCATTAGTGGTACTTCTACATAGCGACGACCTCATTCTTTAGCATAGTGAATAAACATGAGAGGAAAAAAAATAAAGTATTTTGGTTGTGTATTTATCAGCATTTGGGCTCATTTAAATACTACTTGAATAACAATTATCTTTCTCAGCTGAGCACAGCATCAAGTTGGCAGACTGTGCTTCACTTCTTCTCAAAGTGACAATTAACCTTGATATCAGTCTGCAAAGTGCTCTGTACTGGCAGCAGAATAAAATTATCATTATCATATAAATCATAAAGATTCTACTGAAACTGAGATAGCTGTCATCCCTCAGATATTTGTATTCAGTAAGGAGCAAGCAGGTTGTTGTAGAACATCTTCAGAATGCGTCATCCTACAGCCACCACATTGTGGGCTATTGAGGCTGCATTTGTAGGTACCTGAAAATGCCAGCCCCACACGTATGCCAAAAGTGTCATGGTTAATATACATTATTAATTAAATATCACTTAGGAAGGTTTGTGATGCAGAAGGCCATTACACTTGAATCATGAATTTCAATCTGATTTACACCACAGTAATTCCAGACACAAAAGAGATTTTTGAGTTGATTATGCGATGCCTATCAGCTGGACAGTATTACATAGCAATGTTACTTGTTATCACCTGACCTTATTCTTTGAACTCTACTGCTTATAAACAAACAAAAAGAAGTAGCAACAAAAAAAATCCCAAAATTAAATTTGTTAATGCTGGATCAAAATTCAAAATAGACCTCTTGCATTGATACTTAATCACTGTGTTGACAGACTGTTGAGGAATGTACTCAGACAGCTAGAATTGTAGTAGCCGCGTCCACAACAGCCCATTGAAATCCCACACTAAGTAAATACGTCTTCCCTTCTAGGCAGCCTGGACAAGCAGGGAAGGAAGTAGATTGAGTTGTCTTCTCTAAAAATTTCCCACCTTCAAACATGTAATGACAAGAGACTGCGAAAATGTTTACAGCCATTTTTGATATGACACTTCATTTTTGTAATGTGAACACTGTGTGTCAAAGTGTTTTACTGTTCTTGCTGCTACCAACAGGACATTGCTGTGAATAAGACATGGCAGTGAAGCAAGCCCTCTTTTAGAAATAGTTTTATAGACTGACAGGTCTTATTTTATGTGTAACAGAACACAAATAAGCAAGCAGCCAATTATGAGGAAGGGCACCTTGAGTGTTGGGTTTTCACCCCCCACTACAGCCAAGTGTTTTCTCTGAGACAAACTACAGCAGATCTCATACAAGTGCCTTGAAAGGGAGACAAAGAACCTGCTCTTTGTACCCGAGGCACAAAGTGACTCCAGGGATTGTTTTTGGCAAGCAATGTGGCAGATTGTATGCAAGAGATACAAGAAGCCATGGCTGTTTTGACCCAGCCAGCAGTATGAGTTCTCTGAGAGGTGCAGTGCCAAGAAGTGCACTCCCATGAAGTATTTTGAATGAGCAAACCCAAGTGTGTCCCATGATCTCTGCTGCAGAAAAAGGAACATGCTCCAGTGTAACATGGATCAAGGCTAACTTTTCTCCTGTAACTAAAAGCCAGACACTCTTCCAAGAAAGGTTCAGTCATGAATGCCCTGCTTTTCAAGCTATCCAACAAAACCTGAAATAATGGGAAGATCCATTTTCACACTAGAGTCTGTCTCAAAATTCCTGTGGAATGCTCAAGCCCAGTTAACTCCAGCCAACAGTTTAACCTAGAACGCTTAATGAATCCCATCCATGGTTACTTCATACTGCTGCAAAACCTGGCACTGTGCTTACTGCAGTGATTCTCAAACCACTATTCCTACGAATCCACCCTGGCTCCAAGCCCCAAATTTAGAAGGTTTTTTTAAATCCCTGGTTTCCAACCCTAAACACCACAGTTATGAGCTTAGCAATCAATTATTTATATCAACAAATCTGAAATTGCATACTAGGCAGACATCTAATTTTTCAGTCTTAAACGTCTCTGAAAATTAAATGCATTACATTCCATCCATCTTCTCTGGAAGGGTTATAACATGCCTAATTTTGTAGGCAATACATATATTTATCCTGTTTAGGCTACCTAAGATAGCAAATAATGAGACTGTACAGAATTTTAAAATTCTCTGGATCCCATTTATGGTAAAATGACCATACAGTTGACATCATATACTTATCCCAAGCATACTTTAATTATCTTTAAAAAAAATTTATCTATTTAGCTCAGAAGCATAAAATCCTAAATACTGCTTTCTTATGTGTAAACAGACTAATCATAAACTAGTGTAATAATACACTTAAAAATAAAAGCCACTTTAGAATTAAAACAACTTAAAGTGTAAAATCCAGTTTGTTACCATAGGTTTTGTACATTACCCACAGAATTATGATAGATGCAGAGGATACTGCACTGCTGTCACGGAAAGAATAGAATTTCCTTTGACAATTTTAAAGTTATAATAAAAAGGATAAAAATCTCTATTAAATTTATGATGTGAGTATTCAGTGGTGTTTACTGTCAGTACCTCCCAAACGAAAGTTAAATCAAACATCAGCTAATCTGGCAAAATAAAAAGCCCTCCTACCCCAAAAACCAATGTGTACTAAAAATGAGGCAATCATTTTGAAAGAATGGAATTATTCACTGTTTCTCCACTGCACAACAACATTGTTTTCTGATAAAGAAATTTTACTATGAAGTCGCTGCTGAATTTTATACAAAAAGACTGCCTACATCAAGAAAATCCAGAATAAATACCTTTAAAAGCTTTAAAAATCTTAGAGGCTATACTAAACTCTAAGTTCCATAGAAGTTACAGTAAGACATAAATAATTTAAAAACCCAATACAACAATAACACCCAAACCAGAAAAAACCTCTAGAAATTTAAGATTTAAGCTGTCAGTTGTGTCGTTACTCTAAGAGTAATTGCTGTAACCGTGTACAGCTTATTCTTCAAATGCAACTCAATCTACTAAACTGAACACAAACCCTCCTATTTTAGTCTTACTTACAGAATCACCATCCTGGCCTCCACAATATTTACAACATTAAAAGGCTACAAGTGTCATGAAAGCATATTATCACTCACCTATAGCCCTCTCTAGGCACAGTATGCATCTCAAGTTAATAAAGGCCACATAAATATGGCTTTTGTGCCAAGCAGACAGTAAATTATGTATTTGACTACACATTTCTCCCTAAAAAACCCCAGAATGTTAACATTAATCAGAGGAAACTTCAGATTCTGGCATAAATTTGACTATCACATAAAAGGTAATATTTAAAATACATAATGCCTTACCACACAAACACGAGCTGCCATATGTGAGGCACTGCTAAGCATGGTTTCTATTAAGCCAATACACAGTAACTGGCTTCTTTCCAAGCAACATGGAAGTATTTAAAAACCCTGTTTAATCCAATTCCACAGCCTTGAAACAAAAATAAATTAAAGTGTTGCAAGAACCGTTAAAATGAAAAATTAAAGGCATGTAAATAAGTGAAAAAATTGTCAGAGAAAATGAAAACAAAGATTATTTCAAGTAGATATCTTAATTGTAATTAGTAACATTTGGCATGTTTATATGATTTAAAGCTGCAGCCAATTAGATACCCGAAAAAGCTTGTAACAAAGCTGCAAATGTGTAAGTACAGCATAAATAAGTTTTATTGCTCACCAAGAAAACAGCATCCAGATCAATTTCATAGTTTGTTTCCAAAGTATTGCAAAGCATGCTCTATTACTAGTTCATGACTTTTTAGTCCTAAACTGCAGCTTTTCTGCCAGGAGATTTTGGAAAACAATTTCGTTAAATTCAATCTATTAATTGTTAATCTGCACACATTCCATAGATACCAAGAACAAAAGAAAAATTACAGCATTGCCTTAGACTGTCATGACTATGAGAAAAAACCCAAAACAAAACCAGCAACAACAAAAAGCCAAAACAAACAAACAAACAATACCCCCCAAAAAATAAAGCGCACTAAAAGTTAATAGCTGTTAAAAAGCTGTATAATTGTGGTATTGGAACTGAGAAAGACTGATTTTTTTTTTTAATAGATTTCCAAGGGAGGGGATTTAAGTATTACAGGGGAGAGCAGAATTCAAATTCTGCTCAAATGTGGTTTACTGAAGACAACAGTGTTAGGCAGTTATGAGATTGTGCCATTTACTGAAGAAAACAAATACTTCATTATGCTGTCAGTCCCAACCAACAGACAAAATATCTTCCATTTCCCTCATTTATTCAATAATGAGTAAATTACTAAAGGGTAATGAGCTGCTAATAAAAGCATGTTTTTTACATGATTATCATGAAATGGCAGTGTCTGCTTGTTCAGTGCAGTAGTACCTACTACAGTCAGACTTTCAAATAATTCTCCTCTATCAAATGTCTGCAAAGAAATTGACCCTTACATAGCTTTCATACTAGAAATTAGTTTACATTTAGGGAAAAAAAAAAGAAAAGCCCCACAAAAATAGCTAGCTATATATAAAATCTACACATTCAGGCATTTCTTTGCAAAGTCTTCTAGCAATGATGTAAAGTCACAATCAAGGTGGTTTTGCTTCCCTTGCTGGCAAACAATGATTGTTTACTCAATGCACTTATTTTAGGGGCTGGGGGGGAAGGGGTTCTTGGGTGTGTGTGTTTTATGAGGGCTTTATTGAGGAGATTACAAAAACATGCACATAAAATAACAGTTTTATAATAAAATAAAATTCTGACTCATAGGAAAAAAAACAAAAGAAAAAGGAAAAAATCTCCCACCCTAAACCGACACATTTGTTTAGCTATTTAGGAGAAGGCAAAAGAAATGTGTATGAAAGGTGGTCTGAAAAATTCTGGACCTGAAAGCATTGGGGACTGCTCTTGTGCACCGTAGGAGACTGACTTACAAAGACCAGCTGTAACTCAATATGAAACTGCTGGAAAAGAATTTCTCTGTTCAGAGTTCCCCACACTAAAAGCATCAAAGTGTTTCGTTTTACCCTTGCTACAGTTCTTCACACCACCTTCCACAACTTACAATTTAAACCAGAGATTTAGTTATCTTCTACATTAAACACATTGCAAATATCAAGGAACCCTCCCTTATCCATCACAGGCTGCTTTTTGAGCATTTTTTTGCCCTTTCCTGCTTCAAGCAAAAAGTGATCCTCATGACCCCTCCTTATGCCCCAGTCTCATTTTTCTGCTTCAGCTGTGCCATAGGATGTGCTCCGGCATCTCCCTGACCTTCCAGATCTGCACTCACACGGTGCTTGCTGAAGTACTCTTATTCTTCTCTAACACTAGTTTCTCTTTTCTTCTCCTCCTGGGAGAGAAGTTGTCATCATTCAAAAACTGGGAGAACAGGCAGGAATCATGTGGAGGTATTGTTAAGCTGGGAGGTATTAATGGGTGTTGTCAGACAGCTCCTTACATCGTCATCACTGAGTGAAGTTGCCAGACCTGGCAGGCAGCCAGTGGCAGGTTCCCTTTACTGCCTTTCTTTCTTTTATTTGCTCTCCTGCCTTCATGAAAGTTGCTAACATTTCAAGCCACCAATGGCCACAACACATCCCGAAGCTTTTGAGCGTTGCATGTAACCAATCCTAAAAATCACCCCACAACCAATAATGCAATCAAGCAGATATTGAAAACTTAGGTTATTCAATGACAAAAAAAAAAGTTCAGTGCTCTCTAATAATTTTTCATATCAAACATAGATTTTCAAAGATATCAGATCACTAAAAAAACCAGCTATATTTTTGATGGCCTTCCAAGTACACTGCATCTTGACACATGGAAGACCCATGAAAAGAAACATCTGTGTTATTTTTAAAAAACAGATGCTTTGTAAATAATATGACATTGAAAGGTCACGTTTACAGTGAAAATAAACAGATATTTTTAAAGAAATGTTTTAATACAGTTACATACTTCAGAGCTTAAAGCACGAATTATGGTTCTGCACTGTCTAAAAGAAAATAACTAAAGGAATGAAAAGTTTACATATTAAAAAGTAACTTGACACTTTTCATCCAAGGTACTTCAAGGTACCAAGGTAATACAATCTAAAAACCTCACCAGTTAAAAAACCCAGCAATCTAATTCAAGTGATAAAATACAGTATGATTGCTATTATAAAATATAATCCCAGTGTGATTGTTAACTTGCATATCTTTGGGACATGTTTCTTGCTGCTTTGGAAGCAAAAAGGAGCTCAAAAGTAAAACATAAAGCCGTTGCAGTGAGTACTGAAATTTTTCACCCATCCTTATCCTCAGCTGTTGATACACCATGGATTTAAAACCAACAGGATCCTGCACCCTAGTATAAACCACTTCCATGCTTATCTTTTTGACTTAAGTTTTGCTATTTGCTGTAAATTCTAAAGAGACCAGGCTAAGGTATAGACAATGTTCTGCGTCAAGTGTTCTCAAGAAGGTGACTAGCAGCAGATTGAAGTCTATACAGGCAGACAGCAAACTCTATGAGTAACACAATGGGAAGGGAGTCTGAATTGAGGCTGGAAATGTTTGCAAAAAAAAACGTTCAGAGAAAGCATTTTTTATTCCACTTTTTCATCCTGCTCACACATTAGTATCACATGCATCACAGCCGTGTGCCTGTGGCAACAGACTGATGCCTCCCCAAGCCAAACAATCAAAATCACTGAGCACAATTGCAGGGTAGATACTTGCTGTACCTGCTGCTCCAGGTCTCTCCACTTCTCTCCCCCTGTACTTTAGAGCAAGGCTGACCATCTTCTCCCTTCCAGTCTTTCCCTGATACTGTGCTCCCTTTTGTTTTCTGCTCTTGACACTTGTGCCATCCCTTTAGCTTTAAAGTAGCACTAGGTAGGAGTTTGGCCCCAAGAACAATAACTCAAATTGTTGGAATTCACATAATCCCATGGAGTTGTGAAGATGCCAGCCTCAACACTTCAGCAAAAACAGAGTCAAAGCAGTATTAAACAGAAATGTTGGACTACATACAGTCACTAATAATACAAGAGATATCCATGAGGCACACTGACCTCTCTCCCTAAGTCAAACTGAAAATTTTGCCATTCCACTTGGCTCTTCTCAACATCGTCCCAAAAAGAACTGTTTTAAGTATTATCAGTGTGATTAGTTTTCAAAAGCAAAATACTAGAATCACATATGCTGGTTGCTTATCAATTTTGCAGACAGTATAAAAAGCAAGGAATTAACATAATGATTCTAAACAAATGGAAGAGATAAGACTACACACAGGATTTTAAACTGATTGTTTTGGAATGAGAGTCATTCTGCCCACTAAGCTGCACAGGTCTTAACAGTATATTTCTAAGCCTCAAGCATCACCAATATTGCTAGAGGGTAAAATAAATGAAATGTAAAGAACATAACAGGAATTGCAGTAAATACATAGAAAAGAGAAGAATGATGAAAAGTACACTAGAGAACACCAAAAGAAAACATCAAGGGGAAGATAGGTAATATCGGTGACTTAACAGGAAAATTTTGAGCAGTTGCTTCAAGTGGCGTCCACAGAGAGCTACTATTCACTTCATGCTGGCTCTCCGTGTTTCCAGCTGCTAAGTTCACATTGAAAGAAGCTAAAAATACATGAAATACTTTCCAAATATTATTTTCCCATGTAAGCAACTGGTATAAGTTGTCACAGAGATGTTGTCCTCTTGCCAGTGAGAAGGGAAATAGTATACAAGAAGTTGTATTCCGTGAAATCTTTAGTCTTATGCACAAAGCAGCCTAAAATGTGGGGAAGCTTGAAAAGGCATTATTTTAGCTACAAGTATTTCCAACTGTTCCCCTCTTTCAGCAAGGCAATATAGGAAAATGACACTTAAATATGAGGATCTTATCACCTGTGAGAAAAGCTATACTCTGCACTACTCAGGAGCATAATATGTGTGCCATTTCTAGCAATCAAGCTTTGATATTTCAATGAGAGGAAAAAAAAGACAGGAGTGGCAAATGTCTACAATTTAGGTATACCATCTCCTGACAAACGGAAATTTCAGATAAAACATAAATGTACTGCTTTGCATCCAGGACTGTCCTTGCCAGTAAATTCAGCTCAATACAAGAGTAAAATAGGCGAAGGGATGGGACAACACATACTGAAAACCATCCAGTTATTTCTGTTAAATGTGAAGTATAACAGGCTTTTTTATGACATGCCTTCCTCCAAAAATAGCAATGATTACACTGCTCAACTCCCACACCCCCTCCCCCCCAGCTTGGCTTTTTTACACATAGAACATTATACATTCTCAGTCCTGAGGAAGGAGCCAAAGTTTGTGGAGCCAAGAGGACTCACTTCATTGCCCAGTACCCAAACTACAGGAAAGGAAGTAGGGAGGCAGGCAATTCTAATTTCTCATAGCATTAAATCTTCTTTTAAAGCCGAAGTGACAGATTTTTTTGGAACTCCGAAACTCCCAGCTTTCCACAGTTTTAGAAAGACGCTGCAAGTCCCAGCAGTGATAATCTGCCAATTCCAAGGCACATTTGTGAGCAAGACTTTTTTTGTCTTCCATACAAACACAAAGATCATACAGTTTATTCTCTTCACAGGGATGAGGCAGGGGAAATGTTAAGATCACAGCTGCTGCAGCAGTGGAAGCTGCAGCTGCCCTGGAGCTTGTAGTGACTGTGTAGCCTACCACGCATTTGAGGGATGCTACTGTGCTACAAATACTGTTCCATTTGGGGTTTTTTCATGAATGGGAGAAACCTGAAGCTTTGCCTGCTGTAGTTAATGAAAAGTCTTGCAAATTGTTTTGCAATACCCCACCTAAGTTCCAATTCAGCTCAACAGCCTTCCTATCAGAACTTCCTAAGTAGCTACTTAAAATAGCTGTATTCTTGAATAATACTTTTCTTCACACCTCCTATGACATTTAGTTTTCAGAATTATCACATTCCTATTGCCCAGTCATGATTTATTTTATATATGAAGAATTACATGCAGTGAAGGTAAGATGGAATCACGACCATTTCAAGCAGCCTACATCTGGAATGAACTTACCTTTATGAAATACGGTTAGGCTTTTTAATAGAAAAAGCTAACATGTCTTTTAACGATGACCTAAATTTCACTAAAACCAAGAAAGGATGTATCAATACTTCAGGGTAAGATATACCGTACAATAGCTCAGCTTTCCTCATTATTCTAAAGAATCATGCCTGGCTGGTGTATACATTTTGTAACGTTTAACTATAAGAGAAAATAAATGAAGTTCTAATGAAAACACTGTTTAGACTATGTCAACAAAGCATAAAATAAATGAAGTGATTCTGCATTGACTATAAAAACATATTTGCTAATATTAAATTTACTAATGGTTATCTATCAATCTATCTATCACAACATGAAGTAATTCTGCATCTTAAGAACTGTGTTAAAGCAGCAGACACATGAAGTTAGATGTGATTTTGCAAAACAGCATCATGGAGTGCACTTTATTGCTGTTTTATCATTAGTGTAAATAATTCAACAAACCCAGGAAACCTCCAGATTACTTGTTTTTTTTGTAAGTTGCAAGTCACTAAAGGGCTTTCCACTCAGACAGCCAATGCTTACTTTACACTTGCTAGCAAAAAAAAAATCAAATATAATAGTATCTTGTATACTGAAACAACTGCTTTGTTATAAAGAGAAGGCTTCAGAAAACCAGAAAAAATGACACTGCTGTAAAAACCTGTAAGCCTTTTACTCTCAGTTCAAAGACTTAACCATTCTTCTACAACAGACTGAAGTTTCATATTCATCTCAGCAAATCAATCCGCTAATAGGCATCAGTCATCAACACCGAAGTAAAATCTGCCACATGAAACAGCTTTGATGTGATTGAAGACTCACACACAGTCGTAAGCATGACAGAACAGCTTAGCTATTAAAATGTTTTATCCAGCAAAAAACTGTTCATCCTAATTGACTGAAATACTCTTTGAATGCTATTATTGCAAGGCTACTTCACTAAGCAGCACCTTGGTACATAGCCACTTGACTTATATCTTGAGATCCAGCACAACCACATCAAATCTTGTTAGAGTATTTTCTTACACATACTTTTGTCAAGAGACCAAAACAATAAAGCTGACTGTCATTTTTACTACCAGTTGCTTAGTTAATTCGATACTGAAACATACTGGGATTCATTATAAACGCTGCATGCAATCAGCCATTTCTATCAATCTTTCTTTTTAGTGCAGTAACAGAATGAAACCTACTAACCACATCAGTTGAAATGGGTTGGCAGGACTGGGTGGAAGCTATACTTCTGCACTGAGCCCAACCACCACGGGAGGTGCAGTAGCAGGGACTTCTTTAAACAGCAATGTGCAGCCCTGGCCCAGCTCCAACACTGACCATATGTCACAAGCTGACAGATAAGCAGCCTGAGACAGCCATCTGAAAACAACTGTACACAGCCCCAGCCACCAGACAGTGAGGGTTTCAAGGTCTACATCATCATTCATTTAAAAGCCAATTTTAAACATACCAGAAGGAAACATACTGACAAAAAAAACACAACCTGCCCCCCTCCACCCCACCCAAACCAAACCAAATCAAACCACAACAAAATAAAAAACCCAAACCAAACAAGCACACAGTCATTATCAGAAAGTTTATAAGATGCTACACGCTAATTCAGGAAGTGTCCATTGAATATCCCGATTGCCACAAACACAGTCAGAAAATTACTAACAGTTTGTGCCTATAACATTTTCCTTTCTCCATTATATTCACAGTGTGTTAACAAGTTGAGGAATCAACTTGAGAAAGGAATCAAATATACCAAGCAACTGCCACCACGATTACATTTTACAGAATCAAACAAAATACTATTGATTTAATATCTGAAATGAAGGATGATTTGATTTTTGTCCCATATCTATTAATGCATCACAGAGTTCATCCATTTATGCCACTACATTGGTTACCAGGAAGTATGTCATATCAATTCTTTATATGTAGGCAACATATCATCTATCAGCTCTTATTCCAAAATTACTAAATAATCAGCAAAAAGGAATAACTAAAATTTACTTCAGTCCCCTATGCAATTTCCACAGCTCCGTACATTTCATTGCTATAGTCCAAATTAATAAAATCCAGGTGAACTTACCTACAGTTCGGAGGAGGGTCTAATGTAATTTCTGCAAGTTCTTTCTGAATTCTTAAAAGAAAAAAAAGATACTATCAGGACTTTTTTTTTCAATCTATTTCTTTCAACTTTATGAACATTTCTACATCAATCAATAGTAACAAAATATAATTCTTAGAATTTCTGATTGAAACCTGATCTATAATGTTTCATGAAACTGTGCAAGAACACGTAGAAGTAAAAACCAAATATTTTCTGAAAAATGAATGTCCAATATAGAAGAAATGCCATGAGCAGCCACCTAGAAAATCACACTTTTTCCATAGGTCAGGAATCTCAGCTCGCTGGCTCACTTACATAATTACTAAATATCTCATATACTCTCCTGCTCTATTTCCCCTCCGACTATATGTCTTGCAGTTCTTGCCCTCCAGAATATTTAGCTTCTTATTGTACTGGCAGGGCAAAACCCCCCAACTCAAAGGATAATTGCCCAGAATAAGCCCACCCAGGACTTCACAACCTCGTGCGTATGGGGGGGCTGATATTGGCTTCCCCAAAGGGAAGTGCTTCAGCTCCCTGGTCAGCCTGGGGACCTGCTGCTGGACTTGCTCTGATACCTGCTTTCTTTTGACCGAGGGGACAAAATTGGGCAAATGCTATCCCAGATACAGTCTAATGAGAGCTGAGTAAAGGCAGATAAATCTCTTTCATTTGTCTATGGACTATGCTTCTGTTAATACCTCACACTGAGCCTGCTGTCTGCCAAGGCCCCCACATCCTTCTGAACAGAGATGATCCCCAGTGTGTCTGAGCAAGGGGTAGGTCCTCCTCACGTACATGGTGTTCATTTGTCCTTGTTGAATTTCATGAGTTCTCTGTCAACCCTCTCCTGCAGCCTGGCCTGATCCCTCTGAGCTGTAGCCTTGCCCCTGTGTGTACAAACTGCTTGTCATCTGAAAACTTCTCAGTGCATTCTGCCATGTCCTCCAGGTCACCAATAAAGACACTACAGGCATCCTGCCAGAGTTCTTCCTCCAGGGAGAGCAACTTCGTTGTTAAGGATTTCTGGATATTCCCAGGCTGATGCTTCCCAGCCAAGTCCTTGAATACCTGATCTCTGCCACAGCTGGCACTGGGGGCTCTTTTCCCTTACACCAGCAACTGCATGAGAGCCAGTATCTTGACCTCTGAAGAAATTTAAGTATGCAGAATACGATACAGAGCTCCCAAAGGAACTCGCAGGAGTTTACAGCTCCCAAAGACTTGCCAGATTATAATGCCATAAGCAGGACTGTGAATGCCACCTTCCCTATAAACTATGTCCAAGGCTTTTTTCATAGGCTACTTCAGTGCAAAAACATAAACATTTAGAAGGAGGAAGGAAAAGAAAAACAATTCAATACATCCTCAGCGGTTTCTTCTTGCCTTCTCCTTCACGAGATTTCATGCACAGAGCAGATTGCTATTCCCATGATTTCCTACACTAAAAAAGAAATAATAACACAAGAATACCACTCAAATTCCTGAGATAGGTGCTCAAGCCACAAGCCAAAGATTCAGGCCTGACCTACACATATCTTGTTAAAAACGACTGCTATCCATTTTGCATATAAACACAGGTAAACAAAATGGCTTATCAAAATAAGCATTCAGGTATCTTGGCATATATAAAGTAAAAAAAGAGCAGTTTAATTCTTTATATAATGCTACAATCCAAACACGATCTTGTATGTTAAGGAGTCTCACAGCCACTATCAAAATTCTCCTTATGCCACTATGAATTGGTTTTATGGCTCTAATGAATAAATGGAGCAACAGCAGTAGAAGAACTGGCCTGAACCAGGAACTCAAGCCTTTATCATTCACATTCTGAAATAATTAGGACATACATGGGCAAGATTTGTAGGCAGAGGTAATAATTTATTAAGACCTGATGAGATCACTGAAAAGATAAAAATACTCTTCCAGATGCTTAGATTTTCTTTAACTTCTATGCATATAAATACAGGCAAAGTAAATGGCTTATCAAAATAAGCATTCAGGTATATTGGCATATACAATATGAAATGCCCCTGCATGTATCAAATGCTCGCACCCAGCTTGGTGCCATCTGAAAACTTTAGAGTGGGTTCTGCCACTGGAACTTTAGAATGGATTCTGGAGGATACTCCAGGTCACTCATAAAGACATTACTGGCATCCTGCCAGAGTTGTAACTCCAGGGAGGGCAACTTTGTTGTTAAGGATTTCTGGACATTCCCAGGCTGATGCTTCCAAGTCAAGTCCTTGAATAGCTGATCCAGCTGCGTGTATATACCCTACATACAGAGCTGGTGTATAGCCTACATACACACAAACACACAAAGTTATTTCTGTAGAGGGGAAGCAATTTGATCTTTACTTGCTTTTTCTACTCATTGAGATGCTTGTACCTTCAGCATACAGGATTCCTCCAATAAATATCATAACTTTCTTATAAAAATACAGGCACAGTCTGCTTAATCAAGCACAAAATCATTGTAGTAGCACTGAAAGTCACCCCATTTTTTAATTAGTGAATTTTAAGCACAACAAAAATGTTGTTTTAAAAGTTAGCCCATGTTAAACAATCCTAACAAATCACAACTTTTAGAAGGGAGATCTTACAACTGTGGGAATGTTTAAAATATTTCTTCCGTATATTACAAAATTCTGCCATTATTTTGAAATTTATACTATCACAAATTCAAACTACAGAAAACCTAGGCTGCATGGAAACTTCAATTTTGTGGTTTATGAGTTGTTTTGCTTTCTCAGCCTTTTCTGAAGTTACGGAATGATGGCATTGCACTTGTTTTTGGAGTAAGAGATCATTCCTTTGTTTTACATATAGTAGTAAAAACAGTTAATATTTCATGGCATTAGAGTGAATATGAGGCACGTCAAGAATGGACTGACAACTTCAACAACTTCAGTCCCACATCAAAAACTTTACATTCTTCCTCCTAAATCCTAACCCACGTTCCTTACATTCTGAAAACACAATGATCTCTCATTTTCTCCATCTGTTCTAGTACAACCCAAAACTTCTAATGCAAAGAGCATTAGAAGTAAAACGGCCCTTTATCGAAATATTCTGTGATTGAGCAGACATGGACAAACCACCTTTTCTGCATCAAGACATAAAAATTGATCAGACGGGACTGTCTATTAATGTTCAAAAGACATCATTGCCCTTGCAAACATCTAAGACAAAGATGTTTAATTCATGATTATTTTTATACAAACAAGATAAACATATTAATACAATACTGTCCATCAACTGTTCCTCAGCAAGCTGTCCGTGTTTATTCTCCTGCTCTGTGGTGTCCCAAACTAAAATTAATTTATACACCTTACATTTCTTTTGTTGCAACCTTAATTTACCTTGTATTCATGCTGAGAGCTCATTCATAAACAGTTTCTGTAGAACAGCTGACACGTAGCTTGTTCACATGTCACAGCATTCAAAGTTACAATTAAATCATCGGACAGCATCCCAGAGAGCCTTGCACTGATAGAGACCTCCAGTGTGCAAGCTGCCCTTTGTCTGCACGTGCTCTGGCACTCGCCTCATATCCCCACTGAGCTGCCCTCAGAATCTGCCATAGGAGAGGACGTGCCTCATTTCCTTCGCTGACCACAGAGGATTTGCCGCGAGAATATGCGGCCTCTGGCAACAAAACATTTTTTTCAGGGTGCTTTCTGGCATCTGTTTGTTTGGATTTTCTGCCTCAATAACAGTTATGTTTAGAAATGTCAGAAAGGAAAAACCCTCTAAATTAAAATCATTACATATATCCAGTTTATATTTAAACTAATGACATTATGGTTTATTACATATTGGACAATGGGGACAATGGCAGGGGGTGAGGCCCTTGCTGGTAATCAAAGCCCTGGGCTGGACACATAAGACATTTAATTTGCAATGTCAGATCTGATACTTTGTTTGGTCTTAGAGAAGTCATCTGAGTCTTCTCTCTCATATATATACAGACACATATAAAAAAAAAAAATTTCCCTCCACTTAACTAACAGAAAAGAACAAACACAGTTGCCTTCCAGTAATGGCACAAAGGTTAATCTACTCGTAAATTCAGAAGCATGAAAGTACATTGTGGATTTCAAATATTATTAATTCTCACAGACACATATTTACTGCTGTACCAAGCCAAAAGGGACTGAGTTGTTTCCTTCATGAAGCAGTTCTCTACAGCTAAGAAAGATGTGAACATGTTAGAGAATTTCCCAACATTATTAATAGGAAAAGAAATAAAATAAAGGACTACATGGACAGTAAACTATTTTTACCACATCCACTTTTCTAAACTACATGTCTCTCTACTTATAAAAGCCAGATGAATCAATACTCTATACCAAAGAAAATACTATTTAGAACATACTTAAAAATGCAGTCACTGGTATGTACTTCAATACTAAATAAATTGTGACTGAGCAGGAAATTGATCTAAAGATGGTTAGGTTCATACTGGAGGAAAAAAAATATTCTCATCTACTTACTAAAAGATGGATAAATGACAAGTATATTTCTTGTAAGAAAAACCACTCCATATTTTGCCATCATATTCAACATGCTAATTGTCATTTCCAGATTCTGTGATAAACCACTCAGGAAAAAAAAAAAAAGGAGGGGGGGCAGGAAATGCTCAGTTTTGTTGAATTTCGAACCAATTTCATCTATCACTTATTTGCTCCTCCTTAAGGCTGCAACTGCTTTGAATAATGAAAAGATTACAACTAAAGTTGTACAGTTCACAATTCCTTGTAGGCACAGATATTTATTTTAAAAAGTCAGGATTGGACATAAAGGTTTACAGATTTTCAACCAGCAACTTCAGGAGCCAAGCAAAACAATACATTTATTTGTTCAGCTACTATGTCAGCCAAGAATGGTTACACTTCTCTCAATCCAAAGGTCATGCTAAGATTTGCTACTTAAGAGGTAACAAGATGCCTGCTGTTTTCAAGGACAGCAATTCAATTCCATGTCTGAACTGTAATTGTGATATGCAGCGAGTTTCTCAATCTTGACATGTTGGGTAAGGAAGGTTGCTATTTAAGGTGATGCCCTCTGGGTGAGGAAAATTGAAGGACCGGTACACTACACAACATATGCTGTAAGCTATTACACCTGTATAGCAGCTAGTCCTGAAGTATTAACAGAGAAAGACAGCATGTGATGGCATTCTGCCTTCTTGATGCATCCACAGCAACCCTAACAGAAGAAACTTTGTGTCTCAATACCAAAAATCTTACTCAAATAGAAATATGAGTGGTTTCACATAGCCTCTGTAATCAGATCACTTTGGAAAGCAGTTAAGCTGCATGAACAGTATATTCATACATAAGACATGGGAGCAGTTTACTATTACACAACCAAAAGTCAGCACACTGCTAAATCTTAATTTATACAAAACCTCATGCTACTGAAAATTCTTTAAATCTGACTACCTAAACATCAAAAAATCAAAAGCAAAAAAACAGTCTCCCAAATAGAGATGCACAAACCTTCCTCCATATACAGTAGGTATCATAATGCAATCAAAAAAAAACTGTGGCTACAATTCCATATGCATAAAAAAGCTTTCCAAGTGAGAAAATCTGATTTCCAAACTCAGGCTAGAATCAAGCCTGTAGTCTGTGACTTTAGCTCCAGTGAACTTGCTGGTGTTCGATGCTTTTAACAGGAATTAAGGAATCTTGACAAAAGCCACAACTGCGCTGCACTCTATTGTTTGAGCGTTTTACTGATTGTTTCGTAGAGTTGACTCCTTTCACTATAAAAAGGTACCAGAGTAAGGCCTTATTAATCCTGCACTATTTCGCATTCATAATGAACTAAAATAACAATATTACTATGAAGATATTTTATACAGATCATTTCTGGAAAACTTATTACATATTGAGGACTTTAAGATATTTTTTCTTCCTTCATGCTACTCCCCTCCTTTTTAGTCTCTACTTTAATTTCTGATTTAGCTTTCTGGAGACACTACTGATTTTAATTAAAAAGCACAGAAACAAAACCTGTAATATGAAAACCTGGCCATATTAGAGACGGTGCAATCCCAATTGTAACACAATGACAAACTACTGAATATTCAAAAAAAAAAAAAAAGGGAAAAAAATTACAATTATACAAATAAAAACCCCCATTACTACAACAACTGTTTCTGTAATCCTTTCAGAAAGTGCTACAACCAGCACTCCTAAATTACACTTCTCTTCAAAATACTGTATACATATCTACGGAACTATTTTAAGTCATGTCAGCTTTTAAAATGTATAATCAAATGTATATTTCTGAAATATATAATCAATATTACTACACATGTGAAACTAGCTTTAGAGTCTAACTGGCAAATGTACTGAAGTCAGCAACTGATGGCATAATTAGTTTCAGCAGAACCATAAGCAGATATGATTAAACTTTAAAAGGTTTAAGTAATTTTATCGCTGTAAAATGCTTGTTGATAAAAGCTCTAAGCTTTGAAGATACAAAGCTAAGATTAATAGACCAATTTCTGACATATCATTATTAATTTTTTAATAGGATAGTGTCCACAGGCTCTTGTCAGAATTGTAGCATCATTACACCAGGCATTGTACAAAGTTCAGAATACACAGACTGCTTTCTAAAGATGCTGGAAACTGTTTTTATGACCTTAAAATTAATGTCTAACCCAATATTCCTAATATTTAAAAAATAGTAATAGCAGGAAGCAGACAAAAGAGAAACCATAACGGCTGTGAGGATTAACTACATTAATAACATCATGATTTGTAGTGAAAGTTGGGTGGGGTTTTTTCCCCTCTTGTCATAAAAGGAAACACAGGCAAGTTTTGCTGGCCATTCTGTAAGTGACATTACCAGGTAATTTCCTAATAGTGTCACAGTAGGAATGTGTGTCCAGAAACTATTTCTCCAGAGAATTACAAACTAAGAAAAATTAGCTGTAAGAAAGGAATCTATAGCAGAAGAAAAGCATGACATGACAGTACCTCACTGGAAGGACAAAAGATATCCATTTCTAAAGTGTCTTTAGAAAAGATACTAAAGTATCTAAAGACACTTTAGAAATGGATTTAATTGGTAAGGGACAGATTAAGGCAAAACAAAGACTTCAATCCTGACTAGATGTACGCACATGTTTATATAGTATTATTTACAGACTCTGACTACATGCATATGTTATAAATTTTGGCAGCAGGGGCTTGATGCTTCTCCTTTACCACAGCACCACAGTGGTGCAACTCCAGTGTTTTCTCTTGTAGTTTACACAGCCTTGGACTAGCAAAGAAACGAGATCTGGGAATTCTGCATCAGGACAGTCTGCAGAACTGGTCTCTTGTCAGATTATTTTATGAGTGCTTTTTTACTTCAATCACTATAATCCCACTTGCCCAGACTAAGAACCCTACATGTACTAGAGAAGCAACACTCAGCTGTAAATTCCTTCTGTCTGGTCCCAGCAATACAATCGCTATCTGGAGATGGACATGATAGCATAGAATAATTTAAACAGCTATTCTACAAACCAACCTTTTCATCTCAATCAGAAAAGTGAGGGAAATTAAATGGGTATTAAAACAGATCACAGTTTAAAGTAATGAAACCAACATACATTTGTTGTTCACTGAAGTATTTCTGACCTGACCATCTGGGAAAAGAAAAGGCAGTACTTCATGGCAATAGGTATTATGGTAGTCCTAACATTCTGAGTTACTGAACTGTCTGAAATGTTTATGGCTAATTAACTGTAAGTTACACTGACAAGTTTCAACATCAGTCATACATATATATACAGAGATATATTTTATAAGGCTACAAAACTGTCTGAGTTTTATTAGCAATAAAAAAATGTCAGCTTTTATCATGCAAGCAACTATTAAAACCATGTGAAAGAGGCAAACTGACAAAGAAAGTACACAAAGTACACAGGTCTCATTATTGTGACCAGTCTCAAAAGGTTGTCACACTGATACAGTAGTGTTATAATAAAACAATCAGAAAATTAATATACTGAGTCAATACATGGATCTGATGGCCAGCTGAAAGAAGACAAAGGAAGAAACAACCAGGAAGAACACTCTACCTTTTAGCACTAGTTGACAATTTAGCAGCTGTTTTACTTGATATTTTCCCCTCTTTTTTCTTGGGTTGAACTTGCTCTCTTTCTTGTTCCTGCTGAACACCTTCACGCTGATCTCCATCAGAGCTGCCTCCACTAGTGCTTGGACTATCATCCACTCTCTGCCCCTCTGTAGACATGGCAGATGCTGCACTGAACAAAGACAAACAACTGAAGTTAGATTTTTGAGAAGAAACTGCTTAATTGTATTTCTTACATGCTTAAGGGAAGAACACGTGAGACATATGTCTTTGTCCTAATAAAATAATGCTTGTGTCACAGTAGTTCAGTAATCCTCATACTGAAGAGTTTTGCCACAAGCATCTTAACAATAATTCAGGAATTGGCAATTTTAAACCCTATACCACTGCCACCCCCCAAAAAACCCCAACCAACCCACAAACAAAAAATACAAAATAAATACACAAACCAATCCCCCTGCCAAACTCTTCACACATATACATATATATGTATGAAAACCAGAAGTAACTGAAGTGGGAAACATAATCCTGCAAGTGTAAAATCATTCACTGTGAATTATGTTTTTCAACCACTCAGCAATACCATGAGTTAGCTGTCCCATCAACTATGCCACCAGTTCAAATCTAACACAGCTAGTTAAAAACTGAGAGTTATTACTATCTTAGGACTCTCTGTTATCCCATATGAAATAAATCTGTGGGCTCATTCCAAGTGCACAATGTGGGTTTCCACATTACAAAATCCACATCTTGGCATGCTTGATGGAAACACAGAACTAAAAAGCTCTAACACAGGACTGTTTGTATTTACTAAAATGGTGAGCACGTTGGTAGGGGATATAACGAAGTTTTTTCCTGACATTTCGTTCAGGCAACATGAGGCAACAAACTTGTCAGAGAACATGAGCAGCAAGAAATCTCAGCATATTTCAGAAGTCAAGTTAATGCTTTATTCGCACACTTCTGATACTGGTTAGCTATTTTAATTTCTTCTTTCATTTTAAATAGTATAACAATATGCCGACAGATGAGGAATTACAAGCCCACTGTTACAGCTGTCATGACTTCTTAAACTCTCAAACTGTTCTAATGAAGGGCAGATGTCCATGAGAAACTCTTACTGAATTAGCATATCTGGTGGCACTGACTGATTCAAAAAAACCAAAGAACCAAAACCAACCAAAAAACCCAAACCAACAAAACCAAAACAAAACCAAAATGAAACCCAGGTCTTTCCTTTAACTCCAAATCTGTACCTTATATACCTTACACATCCTTCTCTAGAGATTTTTAATAAAAAAGCACACAGGCCCAAACGTTACTTGCTTACACCCACGCAATCCCCATATATCTGGGTGGGTTTCTGATCAAATCTGTCTGAATGAAGAAATTTGCTCTTTCATACACAAAGAGTTTCAAATTGCCATGAACTTCGACTTGCTTTTCCTCTTACCTATGTACAGACATCATCACAATTAAGAACAAAATTATTCACCTTGACTATTATTATATGTTTTAAGACTCGCTCAAGGGAGAATAATGAGATTTCAGGCTCAGATTCAACCATCTTGTTCTATGGATTAAACAAAGTTCATCTCCCTGTACATATTTATGGAAAGAGACAGCAAAGGAAAAGTAAATTAATATCAATGCCAACAGAGTTATGTTGAAAAGGATGCTTTTTAAAAAGGCCTAAGTGTTCTTGTTACAGAATAGAAATAAATTTACTCCTATACTGAAAAACCCTTGCCAAGATCTAATTCTATCAAATAATACACATTATGGAGCAGAAGAAATAATCTCTCCAGGCATTATTGACACATCTAACTAACTTCAGGAGGAATTAGGTCTTTTTCATGTACCTTGTGAAGCTATACTGAAAAAGAATTCTGGAAGTATGGCACCCCTTCAAAATGTTTAGACATTCAAAGAAACAGCAAGCAATAACAAGTGATAGATATGTGACTAAAGTTTCCCTTCATCAGCTTAAGCTGCATTTTTGATTTTATAACAGAAAACAGTATTTTCGTATGTAAATATATAAATACACACCACCTAACCTGCTCATTAAGGTAACTGAAATAATGCAGAGTTTCTGCCCTAAAATTAAAATATAAAAATTGTCCACTCCTAGAAAACAATTTCTCCTATAGTACAGCTACAACAATACATTTAACATAGTCCATAAATTTACACAGGCCGATGTTCAGATATTTAAATCCTGTTGTGCGATTTCAAGGTAAAGCAGCAGAACACTTAGAGGCAATAAATGACAAAAGTATCACATTCTGACAAGTCAAAATATGCAACTAAAATGCAATTTTGGTAGTAAGTACCCATTTACCTTGCTTCTACATAAAGTTAAAATACAACCTCATATCTTTTTATAACACTTATGTTGGCCTTTATTTGCCCTAGATTTTACTTCTGACCTTTGTTTAATACATCTAATTTTAAAGAGAAAAATTCTCTCTTCACAATGTCCATAGGCTTTAACACTGCAGGCCAGAAAGTTAAAAGCATATTTAATAATGCTTATATGCATAGAACATCTGCTATGAATAATCTTGGCTATAAATATTACTATTATCCAAAAAACAACTGTACTCACTTCACAAGTTCAGGTTACTATCTAGCAGACAAACACTGTAACAGTAGCCCAGAGCATATAATTACTGTAACATGTAATGCCAGCATTTACAAGAGGAAAATGTTTAAATCTGTCATTTGATGTCTGGCTAGTTTCTGGCGAGGGTGGGGGGGAGGTTTGGCTTTTGGTGGTATTTTTTCCTTTCTCCTTCTGTCCCTGTTCCCCCTTTTGACATCCAGGCAATTCTTTCTATTCTCTCTCCTCACAATACCTGCAATTTTAGGAAGTTTTGTTCAAGGGATGCTCAAAATTGTGTTAAAAGCGTGCTTTAAGGGGCCTGAAATTAGACATTTCTAATGGGGTCAAACTTAAAAGACACACAACATATGAACAAGTAAGAGAATGGAGGAACAAAGTCAACGGAGAGGATGACACTGTGAAGAAAACATTTTGCTGCCACCAACACAGACAGAAATACAAGATACTCCTTGAATCTGAAGAGCCATAAGTGTGTTTCCAACTGTCACACAGGGCAAGAGGGAAGACACATGATGTCCAGGTTCCTGGCTGCCAGGCTATTCTACATTCAGACGAGGGTTGCTAACCTCCCTGCTGTTGTGCAGAGAAAAATGAGCAGAGGGGACAGAGGAAGGAATGAAGGGGGACTTAAAAGTCTCTCCCTTAACGTGAGATGAATCAGCACCGAGACAGATTACAAGTGTAACTACAACCATCAATTTGAAGTGAAGGGCATCCAAAATATTTTGCTTTTGTCAAATATATCCACGGGCACCTTCCCTTTCCTCCTCAAACTAAAAACAAAACCAAAACAACAATAAAAACAAACAAACCAACAACAAAAACAAACAAACCAACAAAAACAAAAAACGACAAAAATACCCCAAAACACCAGTCATTATCAGATATCACACACCATTAAAAAAAAAAAAATTAAAAAATACACCAGTCGGGGACAGCAAGATCCTGGCAATGTGCAGATGGGTCCCAAGGGCAGCAGAGCTAGTGATGATGTCTTTCTAAAGCGCTCGTAATTTCCTATAAGCCAAGATAAATTGACTATTTCTGCAGGGTCCACCACGAGCAGCAATGGCAGCAGCCGCCTTACTTCATCTTCATTAGAAACCATAAAGGGCAAAAAGATCACAACACCGCGGGACGGGAGGCAGAAAGAGCCCGGTGTGTCTAAGAGGAGGGTCCGCCACTGAGAAGGGCACCCGGAAGGATGGGATGGGACAGGACGGCAGCCCCGGGCTCCCACGGCCGCGCGTGGGCACACGCGCGACTCTTCCATCGGGAANCCAGTCGGGGACAGCAAGATCCTGGCAATGTGCAGATGGGTCCCAAGGGCAGCAGAGCTAGTGATGATGTCTTTCTAAAGCGCTCGTAATTTCCTATAAGCCAAGATAAATTGACTATTTCTGCAGGGTCCACCACGAGCAGCAATGGCAGCAGCCGCCTTACTTCATCTTCATTAGAAACCATAAAGGGCAAAAAGATCACAACATCGCGGGACGGGAGGCAGAAAGAGCCCGGTGTGTCTAAGAGGAGGGTCCGCCACTGAGAAGGGCACCCGGAAGGATGGGATGGGACAGGACGGCAGCCCCGGGCTCCCACGGCCGCGCGTGGGCACACGCGCGACTCTTCCATCGGGAAGCCCCCGCCGTACGGGGGCGGGTGGGGGCCACGAGCATCCCCAGAACCACGCACCCCCCGCACTCCCACGGCCAGGCGGGCGGCGGCCGGGCCAGGGTGAGAAGTAGGAGACAACCGAGGAGAGGAGGAGGAGGAGGAGACTGCGAGAGGAAGACGTCGGGGGCACATGCGAGAAGGGAGAGGATTGGGCTGCGGGGCTCCATGGGGCGCGGGGTTGGGGGTGGTGGTAGTGCCTTTCTGGGGGGTTCCAGCCCGGGGTGCCCACCGCTGCGGCGGGGGGGTGTGGGGATAGCGCATCCCAGGAGGCTCGATCGTGGTGAGGGAGAGGGGGTACCCCGGC